>JAWNLW010000197.1:0-179493 GCA_035042075.1 Drosophila macrospina
GTGTGTGTGTGTGTGTGTGTGTGTGTGTGTGTGTGTGTGTGTGTGTGTGTGTGTGTGTGTGTGTGTGTGTGTGTGTGTGTGTGTGTGTGTGTGTGTGTGTGTGTGTGTGTGTGTGTGTGTGTGTGTGTGTGTGTGTGTGTGTGTGTGTGTGTGTGTGTGTGTGTGTGTGTGTGTGTGTGTGTGTGTGTGTGTGTGTGTGTGTGTGTGTGTGTGTGTGTGTGTGTGTGTGTGTGTGTGTGTGTGTGTGTGTGTGTGTGTGTGTGTGTGTGTGTGTGTGTGTGTGTGTGTGTGTGTGTGTGTGTGTGTGTGTGTGTGTGTGTGTGTGTGTGTGTGTGTGTGTGTGTGTGTGTGTGTGTGTGTGTGTGTGTGTGTGTGTGTGTGTGTGTGTGTGTGTGTGTGTGTGTGTGTGTGTGTGTGTGTGTGTGTGTGTGTGTGTGTGTGTGTGTGTGTGTGTGTGTGTGTGTGTGTGTGTGTGTGTGTGTGTGTGTGTGTGTGTGTGTGTGTGTGTGTGTGTGTGTGTGTGTGTGTGTGTGTGTGTGTGTGTGTGTGTGTGTGTGTGTGTGTGTGTGTGTGTGTGTGTGTGTGTGTGTGTGTGTGTGTGTGTGTGTGTGTGTGTGTGTGTGTGTGTGTGTGTGTGTGTGTGTGTGGTGTGTGTGTGTGTGTGTGTGTGTGTGTGTGTGTGTGTGTGTGTGTGTGTGTGTGTGTGTGTGTGTGTGTGTGTGTGTGTGTGTGTGTGTGTGTGTGTGTGTATATGTATATGTATATGTATATGTATATGTATATGTATATGTATATGTATATGTATATGTATATGTATATATATGTATATGTATATGTATATATGTATATGTACATGTGTATGTGGTGTATGTGTATATGTGTATATGTATATATGTGTATGTATATATGTATATGTATATGTATATATGTATATGTATATGTATATGTATATATGTATATGTATATGTATATGTATATGTATATGTATATGTATATGTATATGTATATGTATATGTATATGTATATGTATATGTATATGTATATGTATATGTATATGTATATGTATATGTATATGTATATGTATATGTATATGTATATGTATATGTATATGTATATGTATATGTATATGTATATATGTATATGTATATGTATATGTATATGTATATGTATATGTATATGTATATGTATATGTATATGTATATGTATATGTATATGTATATGTATATGTATATGTATATGTATATGTATATGTATATGTATATGTATATGTTTATGCATATGTATAGGTAAAGGTAAACTAATGTAATTAGTTAAAGCATTTTATTAATTTCAAATTTTGTAATTATTTGTTTGATGCATAGATCTGTCAGCTGGTAGTTGTCAGATTTTGGCCATATTTGGTCAGGCTGTTTAAGATAATTCGAAACTTAAATTGGGCTAAAATCTATGTTATAAGATTAAATTTCATATTATGGGATGATTGATGGGTTGATGAAGCGAAATTTTCTTCAACTTCCATCAAAGTAACGTTGAAAGGTGTAGAATATAATGTTTAAAATTGGAATATATATATTCCGATACACATATAAAGTATATTTCTTACATATTGTAATTGTGCTTATTATATAAACTTTACTTAAGGGCAGCCATTTAAATTGATTCAAAGCTGTTCGACAGTGGATAGAGCGGCAGACGGACATGACTATATCGACATTATGTACATATAGTTTAGATGATCATAAATGGGGTACAAAATTCTGGTCAAGAGAATAATTACTTCTGCTGGGATATGAAAAGTTTTCGATTTTTCACTCCCTTAAATGACTTAAATGAAAAATCCGTCATTCCATCATAATATCGATATTTAATATCGAGATTAACTGCAGTCAGGACAACATATTTTGGAATGTTAAGTGAAAACAATTTATTATTCATTGATTTAAATATTTTTTTACTTAAGTTGATTTTACTCTCCGCTACAAATATAATTAAACATTTTATCGGCTGTTACAAAAATGTGCTAAGATATATGTCAAATATCGTTAATCTATGCAGAGGTGTAAACGTAATATTTATTTGATGATAAGATATATCGATTTAAAGGAAAATCGATGCTGCGCGTGCATTCCTGGACTACTAGGTGTTGGCTCCCAATTGTAGAGTGCAAATGGGAAGTTGTGTTTAAGTAGAATATATGGTTGAAAAAGTTGTCGAATTTGCGGACCATAAGTTGACATTTAATAACTAAATACAGATAACTTCATACTGTTTTTAAGCCGCTTACTGTGTACATAATAATAAAAATTACAAATATTTTGTAACCACACAACAATATCGTATGAAAAGAAGTGAACAGCAGGTGTGTTCAGTAATAATTTATTTTAAATACCGCAAGTATGTGTATGTGGATGTACTTAAGGGTCCGATTTTCGATTTAAGGTTTTCGGCTAAATACAATAGTCTAAGCTTGACAAATTTAATATTTGTGTTGATGTACTCATTTAATTTAAACTGGAATGGAATGCATATTTATATATTTGATTTATAAAATATTTTCGTATTAAAAATTGATTTTTCTCTTGCATTTCTGTTCTGCTCTTCCCATACAAGGAACGTCAAAATACTTCTCGTTGGTGCGAATGGGATAAATGATCATTTTTTATCTATGCCTATCGCACTGCTACTATGTCGAGTCTGCTTTCGCTAACGTACATGCCAACACTTGGTACAGCGATACACTAGCTGTACTGCTTTCTCCTACTAGTTTCATTGCTATTCATTGCGGTGGTGCAAAAATTGCAATTTTGGTGTACAAAAAGCAAATTGTTTAACCAGGGAAGTTAGCCGTACGTGTGAATTTAGCAGGGACCAGGGAGCAGCCCACAGCCAAAGTGAAAATTATTTTGATTTTTTGAAATCGACGTATTTTTCATCATTTAATGTTTCAGTATAGTAAACGTTAACTTACTGAAAGCAGTGCGGTAATTGTAGTGATTACAACTTTATATACTGTATAATTGAACACATTAACTTAAACATTCGAACTTTGTGTGCAAACTTAATCCAGTGGCGTGGGTATATAAACTAAGCATTTTTCATTACACATAAAAAAGAAAGCAGGTGCAGTCCTAAGGAGAAGGCACGTGATTCGCTACTTTTAAAAGGCAAAAATATCTATATATATATATATATATATATATATATATATATAATATATATATATAAATAATTTTCTATTAGATCAAGCTAATCTGTTTGCAAAGAACGTTGAAAAATTGCATATAAGAATAAAAAAATCCAAAGCAAAAACCCAAAGAAAATTTTATCATAGGACACTGAAGCCAAGACATCTTCTTTTGAGAACCAAAGGTAAAATTACAATCGGCACAGCTAAAATAATATTGCTTATATGATATTAGCATTTGAAAGCGACGACAGTCAAACCAAAATCGACATTAGACGCCGGCGAAAGTACTTCAATCAAAACTGTGAGTTTGTTTTAGTGTTTTAATAATTGACAATATATCAAACTAATATAATACTTCTTTAGTTTTGAAAACAGAATTTCAGCAAATCACTTAACTCAGTATTTAACGTAATAACAATCATAATAGACGCTACAAGTGTGAAAGAGTGAAACAACCTAAACAAAGAACGAGACCCTTGCCGAATATAAGATGAATGAACTAGACAGTCTAAGACAAGAAGCTGAATCTCTCAAGAATGCTATTCGAGACGCAAGAAAGGCTGCATGCGACACGTCTTTGTTGCAAGCAGCCGCAGCGCTGGAACCTATTGGACGCATACAAATGCGTACTCGGCGTACACTGCGCGGCCATTTAGCCAAAATTTATGCTATGCACTGGGGAAACGACTCCAGGAATCTCGTCTCAGCCTCACAGGATGGTAAACTCATTGTTTGGGATTCTCATACCACGAACAAAGTGCACGCTATACCACTTCGCTCTTCGTGGGTAATGACCTGTGCATACGCTCCATCGGGCAGTTACGTCGCCTGTGGTGGCCTCGACAATATGTGTTCAATCTATAACTTAAAGACACGCGAAGGTAACGTACGTGTGTCCCGCGAGCTGCCGGGCCATGGTGGCTATCTATCATGCTGTCGTTTTCTGGACGACAATCAAATTGTGACCAGCTCAGGTGATATGTCGTGCGGCTTGTGGGACATCGAAACTGGCTTGCAAGTTAATTCTTTTCTCGGTCACACGGGAGATGTAATGGCTCTTTCTCTGGCTCCACAGTGTAAAACCTTTGTATCCGGTGCATGTGACGCGTCGGCCAAGTTATGGGATATAAGAGAATGTGTTTGCAAGCAAACGTTTCCCGGCCACGAATCTGATATCAATGCAGTCACATTCTTCCCTAACGGACAAGCCTTTGCAACAGGGTCTGACGATGCAACATGTCGCCTGTTTGACATACGTTCCGATCAAGAACTGGCTATGTATTCGCATGACAACATAATTTGTGGTATTACCTCCGTTGCGTTCTCGAAAAGCGGCCGTCTGTTATTAGCGGGGTACGATGATTTCAATTGCAATGTGTGGGACACCATGAAAGCAGAGCGCTCAGGCATCCTCGCCGGCCACGATAACCGTGTGTCATGTTTGGGGGTCACTGAAAATGGTATGGCAGTAGCAACAGGATCTTGGGACTCGTTCTTGCGCGTGTGGAATTAAGTGTTGTGCACGATGCGTATTAATGGGTGGGGTAGGGTCAACGTGGTAGTGGCTGCGCGCATTCGGCGTTTAGCAGCAGCGACAAAAGAACAGCTGCAACAAAACGACATCTCAAATGTAGGTTTAGATGTCAATAGCTCCTTGTTACTGTTTTAAAACTACAAAAAATGCGACAAAGTGTGTTTCAAGCACTCGACACCATAGCAGCAGCAATATTGATGAAATACCGCGTTGGCTACAACATAGACCACAAGAAATACAAGAACTTTATATACAAATTATTTATATTGCTATATACTTATTATACTTATACAACAAACCAAAACACAGACATACATAACAACATAAAACTAGAAATAAACACATACAAGAATATTATTAGTGTAAATTGAAATTTGAAAGCAAAACATATGATGAAGAGTCACTGATAGTCAAAATAATGCTGGTAAAAGTTACAGATTAAAGTACGTAAAGTTAGTTCAAATCGTATAATAATGTACAAGTAGTGACGTCGACCTCTGCTATATAGTAAAATGAAATTGAGTGTGCACCATTGTTAATTACTATGATATGAGATTTTTGGTGATTATACTATACATTTCTATATGAATAACGGGCTATGCATGAGATTAATTTGTCATCAAATCTTAAAATTCTTATACGATTTCATATAAATATATACATAATGCAGAAAGTTGGACTTAATGAATCAAAGTCAAATAAATTTAAAGCATTTAAAATAAAATACAGATAGATCATAAAACGTCATGAAAATATTGCGTAAATTACAAAATTTAATGTAATGATGAAATAAAAAAATCAGTAAACAATACACTTTATAACATTTTCTTATAATATTTAAGTCCTTAATTTATATACAAACAAAAAGAAGATTGATTTAAATAACAAACTTATTAGAGAAAAAAACTATTTACATATTTAATTGACGGCCATATAAGCTACAATAATAGATGGAAAGAATAAATTAAAAGCATTAAAAAAATTTATAAATGTTTAACGAAATCTTAACATACAGACTAACAGAAGTGACGATCGTGAAAGTACAACACTAAAATCCAGAACTAGAAGTAACACAATGTTGGAATATTCAAACTTAATAACCATCCCATTGACATGACTTGTTGCAAGTTAGGCAAAATCACAAGTTCATTATGTATAACTTTACAACTTCAGAGAGGGTTGCGATTTTATATGTATTTTATTTACTGTTTGGCCATAAGACACGCATGAGCTTTTAAAATTCCAATTGTATTTTTGTTCATATTTTGAGGTACTGTGGCTAGTAACTACATTAACATCCCATCCATATAACGGGCATTCAAAAAGTTTTCAAAAAAATTATATATTTACTAAGTTAAACTGAAGAAAAGATTGCATAAAGGAACACACAAACCAACACGTTATTATGCATAAATGTTTATCCGTAAAATATTAAATATGAGCTAAATTCTTAAAAAAAATTGTTTAAACATTACAAGAGAAAGGGTATTGATTTAAGTGACTATTATGAAAGAACCTGCAATCATAACTAAATTCTGTTCAATGACAAACGAAAAGGGACTTTATAGTCGTAATTAGACCTTAAAAATTAAAGCGACATTTGAAATTTTACATGTTTTTCGAGTAATGTTCATAAAACCTATTTTAGTTTACAAAATTATATAATGAAAACACAAAATCATTGTCAGTCATATACATAAGAATTGATATTTCGTAAAACTTTTAAAACGCGTCAAAATGAAACATAATGCTTTACAAAAACTACTCTTTAAATGTTTTCTGGTTGAAATAAACGCATTTCAAGAAATAACCATTTTAATTATGTTAATATCAGAATGTTGATACCAATTTATATGATATGTTAGTTTAAAATGCTACATACTTGCAATATATTTATGCCACACAATCACGAACGCGTAGATACATCACTGTTCTTTAATATGATTTCGAATGTACAATTTCTACCTAAATCAAAAGTAAAAATAAAATGCATGTATGTGCTTAGCTGAATTCATCAACAAAAAAGCAACCCTATAACTAAATGCTTATGGTATTATCAATAAACAAATAGATAACGAAATGGAAAATACATGTTCATGTTAAAATTACATTAAAATTCAAAAAAAATATTTTGCTTAAATATGCGCAACTTACATTGAATCCGTACAATCGGCATTTAAATGAAAGTGAATTTTAATTATATTAAGTAAACGTGGCTCCCATTAACTGCTTGGGAGTTTGTTGATTGAGTTGGTATGTTTTTATTGGTGGGCGGAATTAGATGTGCGGTGTATTTGATGTGTGTAGGTATTTTGAGCAATAAATTTACTCCCTATGCCCTGAAATGTGATGTAAAAAACAATTGCATTTATGTATTCGCATAGCTACACGCTGTAACGTTGGCAAATTTTTATTAAGCAAGAAAGTTTCGATGCAGCTTTATAAAATAATGTATTATCTTTAAAATAAAGAAAATCCAGTAACATTTCAAACTTTATGTTAAATTATTAATAAGAAAAATCATATACATGCGCCACCAAAAGTCTATGTACTACTACAACTAATATAAACTAATTAAGTATAAACATAATGTTTCAGTTTCTAGTTGGATATCCCCTCATTTGAATAACCTCAAACGAATTGGTATTACCCTTACCCACTAATTTTTTCAATGACTCGCAGGTTTTTATTGCTTATGCTTTTTCAATCATATTTCATAAATACTCTATTGTGTTTATGTCTGAGCATTGTGGTGGTGAGATATAGTCAGGAGATCATAGTCTTATGTTTAGGGTCGTTGTCTTCTTGGAAGTAGAAATCTAACCCTATACCACGTTTCTCAGCGCTGTTTTTCACATTTCTTATATCAATATGCACTTATATTTGTCCATTACGTCGTCAGTAAATTCTAAGCTTCCAGCGCCCTATGCAGCTATGCAACCCCAAACCCGTGTTTTACTGTCTTTTTTAACTTTCGGGTCCCTCCGTGGCATAAATATTATATATTGACTTTAGCAAATTTCAAACAGTTACGATTTATTTAATTTACGTGCGGCTTCTTTCGATGAGTGGACGACTTAAAGTTTTATCATTTGATGACCCTATGAACGGTTTCCTGATGTTCATCCTTCTGAGTATTACTAGTTATCTCTAATACAATCTGTACGGCGCTATAGAAATGTCCAGCAAATTATGTTTTTGGCGCTTGTCGCAATCTGAAAGTCCAGATGCTCGGCCATATGTGCTGTTATTTTTGAGGCGCCTCATGTATTTAAATTGGCTTCTGGACATTATTTTGATTAACTCTGCTTACGACTTTAGCTCCGTCGTGTGGAGCTGCAATATCCGCCTACGCTCTCCTAGGGATAATTTCTTTCACATCATTTTTTCTATAAAATTTGCAAATTTCGTCTAGCTGAAGCAATGCACACCATGTTTCAAAAATCCCCGTTAGTTTTAAGAATAAATTTGACGGAAAGTATGGGAAATGAAGAGTACCTAGACTTTTTTTGACGCAAATATTTAAGATTTTTAGTTATAAAATTATACTAATAAAAAATGTTACTATAATTTAAACGCTATTTTGTAGATAATACATAAATTTAAAAACCTGCATGAAAAGTTACAGCGGGATTCGTGCAAATGTACAGGAGTACGGTTACATATTTTTGAACAAAATACACTATAATAAAGAATAGTTTAATTTAATACAATATTATTTTGGTCCTTGTCATCCCTACAGTACCGAAGAAAACTGAAATGAGACAGTCCAATCACAATTATTAATCTATTACAAATGTATGTAACAGTCATAGCGCACTTTCGATCCAATAAAGTATTTACATAGTATGTATTTCTTCTGTCTGTATAAATGACTCGATCTCAAAGAGAAATTTTAAAGCTGGTCCCTTGAGCACGAACAATAAATTTCCTAGTCATGAGTATTCCTTAATTTCATTATAATCGGATAATAAACTCGGAAGATATTTCAGAAATTATTTCACAAGACATCAAATCTGAATAAGAGAACACAAGATACAACGTACATATAACTTGCATACGCCGCATATCGATCAGAGCTTTATTGTTTTGATTATCAATCTTGATCACCTACCACTAGATTTTGTATTTAGCTGGTAATTATCTTAATCAAAAACCTAACATTTTATATCGTGTTAATTCTGGTTCATAAAGTGAAAAAACTTGATGCTGTAATTTTATGCCGAAAGTATTAATAAAGCGTTAAATGTATTCGATATGAACTGTGAGAGCCAATAAGTATGGAGTCGCATATCAAGGGATTAAGCAACTCAACCATCGTCTCATGATCAACATTTTTTGATTTTTCAAAATAAGGATATAAGGAGATCAAAAATCAGAACATGTCGCGGCGACAATACTAAGTGATCCTTGGAAGCTTCAGATATGAGAGACGTAGACTGGACTTTCGAAATACTCTTATTGTACACAAAAGAATGGCCAGTACATTAAATGTGTATTTGCTGGAGAACGTGGACTCTTAGAAAAAGGTTATGAAACCCTTTGCACCCATGATGACATAACTTACATACATATGTCGATAATTTTTTCTTCCAGAATTATTTTGTTTCGAAGTAATTTAATTCGAAACATGTTTGTCGATAATCCTCGTTGCCTTAAAACAACATACATATTTGTAAACAATTAACTGTTCGATATTTAATAACTAAAAAAAAAATAATTTTCTTTTTTTTTGGGAATTTAATTTTTTCCAAGTCCAATTAATTACTAAAGCATAAGATTTATTAGCTGGGCTCAGCAAGCTTTCAAAGCTCTACCGGGCTGTTTACATTTGTTAACTAATTAGAATTCTGTTAGTTTACATTTAGGTTATATATATATATATATATAGAATATAACTGTAGTTTTGGAGTTTCAATGTTGATAACATCAATATTTTTTTTCTTTGATTGATTCTAAATTAGCTTGTTATACCCTGCACAGGGATGTGTTAGCTTTGTGCAAAAAATGTTTAATAGGCGTGGCAGAAAGTATATATGTACATATGTATGTATATTCTGGATCAGTATCAACAGCCGAGTCGATTAAGCCATGTCCGTCCGTTTGTCTGTAAGAACAAGTCGATCCCAGCAAATCGAAAAACCCAATTACGTCCACATTTTTCAGCGAAGCCACTTCTAAATTAAAAGATGCTTTAAAAATATTATAGAATTAAAATGCTGAAAGTTTCATCAAGATAATCAGAAAAGAAATTTTACATTGCGCTGGCGCTTTGCTCTTTACGGCCAGCACATACATATGTGCGAGCGAGACAGCGGAAGGCTGTGATGCATGCATGTAAATCAAGTGACGTAGCATTCTATTTTTGATTGATCATTAAAAAAATAATAATCTATTGTTTTGCTCCTGGTGTTGTCATATCATTTTAAAAAATTTGTGTATTCGCCATTGAAAGCTTGTTCTATTGTTATCCCGGATAATGCATATGTCACATAATTAATTTTTCCGTTTATATACTTTATATCAAAGTCATATTGAGAAATCTTAATCTCCTATATAATTTGCTTTAATCTTGACTCTTTTAGTTTGTATAACTAACGCAGTGTTTGGTAAAAACTTGATATTTAAAAGTGTCGACCTAATAAGTAATGCCGAAAAGTATTTGTTGCCCAGACAATGACTAAATTTTCTTTTCGCAGAGCACTGTAGTTTATTTCATGTTCATTCAGAGTGCTGCTAATATAACTAGCAGGATGTCCAGCTGTTTAACAGCTCCTAAGGCTACATTACTCGCGTCTATAGTCAAAATAAGGAATGCTTAAAATTGAATCTTCGGAAATTAATAATTATTACTTGTAAAAGGTTTCTGTGTAATCTGTTTGTTTAGTGCCTTAGATGATTTAATCGGAATACGTTTTCTTGAAATTCGAGGTTTACCTGAAAATGTTTTGTTGTGGTCATCGATCATGTGGTATTCATCGTTAAACATTGTAACTTTTTGTATGTCGTTATTTATTACTGCTTTAGCCTGCGATATTATTTTGCGTCCTGTAAGCATGTTGTAGTCATTTGAGAATACATGCATCAAATATTCCCGAGAAAATAGTTGTTTTGTGACAATGTAGTCGTTTTGCTTATAGTACTATATGGGCCATTACTTGTGTGTATTAGATCATTTGTTTGTTGAATAGGTAAACTGAAAATATTTTGAATCAGCATGTTTACGTTTAGCCAGTGTTGTTGCCTTTGTATTTATTTATTATGTATTAGTTTGATCAGGGCCTAGCAACTGGAAATTTTCATTTGTAATCTATTGTTCTTCTTCTGATCTGGGATATCATTGAATAAGATGAAAGGGTATACGGAACCATAAGAATGTGGATAATGTTGGCTTTCTTCTTGAGATGTAAGCTCGTCTATTCTCATTTTTGATTGTCCACTATCGGATGGTCTTTGTCTCTTTATCAGCGGATTGTTATTTGTAGCAATTACCATTGGTGAATGGTAATGAAATTTGGTACATTATGATTTAAATTTCTTAGATAAATGTGTTTGTGTAGTTATACCCTGCACAAGGATATATTAGCTTTGTGCAAAAAATGTGTAGCAGGCAGAAGGAGGCGTGGCAGACCCAATAAATTATATATATTCTTGATCAGTATCAACAGCCGAGTAGAATCGCTTGTTCTTTGTTCTATATGATTTTAGAATTCACATATTTTCAGCTTAGTAGTAATTAATTATTTCGTGCGTATCACGTCGCCGCCGATGCTTCTCTCGATATGTCCAAGGATGATATGTTCTTGACGTTCGTCGACGGTATGATCCAATGCCAGGATAAACTTCATTCGGCTCTAGAAGGTTTACAAAATATTTGTATATTATGCTTTTCAATACCCCACTACCTGCTTCTTCTGCAAACATGGCTGTCTCCCTTTCTCCTCAGCTCTTGGCAGTGCTTGGAGTGGTGAGTAGGGCTGTAAAGTCTCTTTCTGTGGTTCTACCTATAGAACAAATTTTCGTGTCACGATTTGCTCCTGATACAACGGTTGATGATATCAAAGCATACATGAATTCCAAAATTATAACCACCAATCTTGTGGTGAATAAATTTAAGTTTGGATATGCGAGAGAGAATTCCTCTTTTAAAATTGGTGTCTCGGCTGATGCGTTCAAAGCAATTTGTTGTGCTTCCTTCTGGCCGCAGAACTTAATTGTGAAAGAGTACGTTTCCACTAAAAAAATCGGTCTCCGATTACACTGCCTAGAAATTCTGCTGGCGCTTCATTATCAACTGAGGTGCCAAAACTCTGACATCTTCTCTCCTTCTATCCTATCAAAATGTTAGAGGTCTTAACACTAAGCTTCATAAACTATTTGTAGACAGCTTATCTTTTGAGTTTAACATAATAGTCTCTACCGAAACTTGGTTAAAGCCTGAAATATCATATTTCTCTATATTTCCCAATAGGTACCACTTTAGGATGTGATCGGAAATCACGGATGGGAGGTGGTGTTCTTGTTGCGGCCGAATCTGATCTTTCATCCGAAGCGATTACTCCTGTTAATGTATCAAATATTGAGTTCATTGCTGTTAAAATCTCAATGAACAAGTTTTCTATATTTGTAACTTGCTCCTATATTCCACCACAATCTCATATATCCCCATTTACGATGAGCACTTTTCTGCTATTCGTTCAATTTCCTCCATGCTTTCTAACAAAGACTTTTTGTTCGAATTTGGAGACTTTAATTTCCCTGATGTGGTATGGTCTGTTATACCAAATGTTTTGGTTCCATCTAGCTCCAATGAATTTATTAACTCTATTTTAGAATTGTCTGTTTCTCTAGTTAATCCAATTCATAACTGTAATGGCCGACTTCTTGATCTAATTTTTGTATCATATCCTCTCTGTGAGGTCTAATAGGCCCCCTTGCTTCTCGCGTGAGCTAGCAATGTTAAAGAATGTTAAATCTCGATATTATAAAAGATATAAGGAGTCGAGAAATCCTTCTGATTTTATATCCAGATGTCATAGCCAAAACTAACTTTATTAACTCGAGATGTTGAAATGATTATTGGAATCGTTGTCGATTGCAGTTTACTCAAAATTATAGGCAATTCTATAATTTTGTTAACATGAAACGTAAATCATCCTCTTTACCCTCTTCTGTATCATATGAAGATAGGAAAGCTAACTCTGATAAGGCTGCAGCCGATTTGTATTCTGAATTCTTCCAAACTACTTACTAAACTACTAACTTCTCTTTTAACTCACCTTATCCTTACAGTTTATTAAAGTCTAACTGCATTTTTGGTCCTCAGATCTCAGAAAGTTCAATACTATAGGAACTAAATTCTATCAAGCCCAGTTATTCACCTGGCCCTGATGGAGTACCAGGATGTGTACTTAGGTATTGTGCTGGAACTCTCTGCAGACTAGTGCTTTCTCTATTTATACTCTCGATTAACTCCTGCTCTCTCCCATCTATTTGGAAGGAATCGTATATTGTTCCTTTTCATAAAGATGGATCTAAGCTTGATGTTAAAAACTATAGAGGTATTTCCAAATTGTCCGCTTTATCTAAGGTGTTCGAGAATGGTATTACATCTGAACTGCAACACTTTTGTAGCTCTATCATTTCGCCATTCCAATATACGAGATATACTAACACTAACTTACTGGAACTTTCTTCTTTAGTTATCAGAGGATTTCAGAATAAGATGCAGACTGACATCATTTGCACTGACTTCAGTAAGGCTTTAGACTCTGTCAACCACTGTCTCCTGCTTAATAAACTAAATCTTATCGGTTTTCCTCATAAACTCCCTATCTCCAAATATCTCACTTCTAGAACCCAAAAAATGCTACTTCGATCCTCTCTTTCTAAGCCCTTATTTGTAACCTCTGGCGTACCTCAGGGCAGCCTTCTTGGTTCTCTACTATTGAATCTTTTTGTTAACGATCTTCCATCTATTTTCAAATACTCTCGTAAACTAATGTACGCCGATGAGGTGAAGCTCACAGATTTCATCTGCATATTTCCTATACTGTCAGTAAGGCTACTCAAGTACTTGGGTTCATCAAACGATGGTCTAAGGAATTCGACGACCCTTATACGACAAAACTACTTTATATTTCTCTTGTTCGGCCTATTCTGGAATACGGATCTAGTGTGTGGTCTCCCCAATATCCCGAACATTTGGACAGAATTGAGTCTGTACAAAAGAAGTTCTTACTTTTCGCGCTTCGGGGCTTTAACTGGGTTGCCTGCCCTCTTATTCCAGTAGACTCTTGCTAGTTACCCTCCCGTCTCTAGCTAATCGACGCATCATGTTGGGTTTGTTACTTATTGATAAACTAATCAATGGTGAAATTGACTCTTCTATGTTATTAAATCGAATTAATTTATCTGTTCCTTCTAGGCCTACTCGCAACTTTATGCCTCTCGCTCTTGCTCTGTGCTGATTATAATAAACTTTTTCGTGTATTCAGCTCAGAGTCCTCTCTTCCGATTATCAAGTTTCTCATCCTAAACTCTTTAGCTGGTATATACTAACCACATTTTAATACTTTTTGATCTGATTGGGTTTTCTGGGTTTTTCGCAGTCCTTGCAAGAAATGTTGGATCAATCAACGTTTTTTTTTTTTTTGAGTTAAAAAATTAAACTTAATTTTAAACTTTAATTTTTAAACTCATTTTTCATACTCAAATTACATTTTGGCATAAAATTAATTAATTTTATGAATTTCATTTGAAATTATTTTTAATTTGATTATCATAAGAGTTTTTATACTTGTGTCGACTGCTGTTAGTCGACGTTAAATAAATAAATAAATAAAGTAATGCTCTTGAGATCATTATTACTTCTTGGACAGTTCTGTGGCATCAGTTGTTATGTCGAAGCATTTTTTAAAGTAAGTGTATCTTAATATTATTTCCCAAGAAAGAATATTAAGATGTTTTTAAATCTATCGAATGCTTACAGTTGCTTAGCTGTTAGTTTAATTTCAATAATTATTTTATGTTAAATTTAGATTTAAATTTGAGCTTAAGCTTAAGTCTGGGAAATTAAAAAAATGCATTTAAATGCAACATTTGTTGCAGGGATTGGGGAAATCGCCATCAACACAGGCGTAACATGTTTTCCGGATTTACTCCCTAGAACATCATCTCTTGCCCTCCGAAACATGCTTGAGGCAGTTGTGAGACCAAAAGGAAGCCGAAAATTCGTACATCCCGTTGTTTACAGAGAATGCAGTCTTTCGTCTGTCTCTTTCTGCGAGTGATTATAATGGAATACTGACTTAAGGTCCAACGTTGTGAAAAATTTAGCTTTACCCATAACTGACAGTATTGTCGAAATTGAATATTTGTCCCTCACGGTTATGTATAAATTTTCTGAAATCATAACCATTCTCTTTTTTTTGTGACCGAGCTCGTCGAAACTTTTTTTCCTTCGTCACAAATAGGGTTGTTATATGGCGATCTGGACGGTCAAATAATGCCGAACTCGAGAAGTTGTTGAACTTCTGAATTCACGAAATCAGCTAATCCTATAGGATATGGGTATATTTACACTGGCTCATCACATGTTCGGATGGTTGCCACAGTATTAATATTGTAAGGTAGGGATTTTATCTTAATTTGATTATCCTTATCGTCGACTTGAATACAATTTACTTTGTAACATTTATTAAATATTAGAGACTCCTTGCCACCCT
This sequence comes from Drosophila macrospina, assembly GCA_035042075.1. Lineage (NCBI taxonomy): Eukaryota > Metazoa > Arthropoda > Insecta > Diptera > Drosophilidae > Drosophila > Drosophila macrospina. Next base: position 15,449 of record JAWNLW010000197.1, read on the forward strand.
TAATTGTTATTGTATTATTTCTAAAAACAAGGTTTGCATCAACATCCATATGTGAGTCGAGGCCTATTATTGCATCAAAATCATTTAGCGTCGGCAAGATGAAGAAGGAAGATTATATATCAAATATGTTATTCTGACTTTTGTTTTATTTGTGTACCCCCAGGAATGGATTTTGCTTAAAAGCTTTTTTTATGGGTACGAAATTTTTCAGATCGGACAATCGCCTAATTTAATTATATTATATATACTCGACGATTCTACATTTTCGAATACCGGGACTCTCTCTGGTTCCTGCTAAAGATTGTTGGAAGTCTAAATGCGAATAAAACGGATCGACTTCAATTAGCTCAGGAGCCCTCAAAACGCTGAGTTAGTGATTAACTTGCTTTATCTTCTTTGTAATACCCTTTTGAACGAGTATATGTACACATAAAAAAGCTTTAATTTTAATAATTTAGCGCCCAAAAAAGCTTCCAGAAAAAAGCTGAAATGTATTGCATGAATTGGCAGACCAGAGGGACGTTGCCACTAAAAATGTATCGACGTGATATAGATTTTGGTAATGGGGATATTTTCATTTTGGTAGTAATTATCAAAATAATTTTATTATATAGAATTGTACGGAGTATCTACAAAATCAGGTCCGCTTGTTTTTTAGTTATTAGTTTTTACTCAATTTTTTGATCGCGGAGTTAGGTTGCATAGGTGTTAATTGCGAAGTTTAAAGAATGTCAATTCGCTTAGGTATACCTTTGGGTAAAGTGCTTATTTATTTCCTTATTGAATGAACTGTTTCGACAGCGGGTTCTGAATACAAAAATAAATTTACAGAGGTTTCTTACAATAACATTAAACTGTAGCTGCCTAGCAGCGACGATGACAGAATGTTGACACCGCGCCTCATACCAAAGGATTATATTTTCCCGCTGAGCTGGCCAGCAATTGCAATACATTGTATTGCAATGTTGGAAATATAAGATCTGTGTTTTTGCAACAAAGTGGAGCAACATAGCTTCGACTGTTTTCGGTTGCCCAATCGAACTAATCTTGTGATTCTTGGATATTATGATACATTAATTTTATAAAAACATAGCATTACATTTTCTCTGCTATTAGCAAAATAACGAAATTCTGTATCGAGACCTATCGAATGTCCTACAATTTGAACCATTAGCGCATATTATTCCAGCTCGGCGACATGTTTACAACACCAATGTTTATTGAAGAAAAAATTTGATTTCCTTTCAGCAAATCGTGATGGGTTTTAATCAAAATTAAATTTGACGACCGCAAAAGACCGCACATAAGAGCTTTGACACCTGTTTTTCATTCTCATTTCATACTTCAATTAAAGAGGACAAAATATGTATATGTATTTTTTCCCTAGAGAAATTCCAAACACCTAATCTTTTACTTCCTGTACACTAATAAGATATTGACACTGCAGCAATTAATTGAATTTATGAGATCATTACTTTATATCAATTTATATAAAAAAATGTTATTTATATTAAAAGATTTATCTACGAAATTATCCCTTAAAATCAGATTCTTTTATAATATTTAATAAATATTAATGTTGTGAACCAATTTTTTTTTGCACCTTCGAAGATTAACTTTATTGTTCCTCATCATCTTTTAGCATTACATTCTTATTAACAGCTTAGTATCGATAGGTCATCTATATTAAGCTGTTAAAAACAATTATTATATGATAACTTAATAACTAATATTGCATATACTTAATACTGCATTCTAATACTATTACTACAGCTCGGCCATCCTGATTTATAGGATCACCTGATTCTATTCGACATACTTCTCCTCGTCATTGATATTTCGTTTTTGTTACTTTTACATACATTTTTCTTTGTTCATTATTCTGTAAATTTTTAATTTCCTTGATTTCATTACAGTTTGATATACTTTTTGTTATTACATTTGAACCATGACTTTAAATTGTGGACTGCCCAGATACCTTTATTTAAATTTATTTATTTAAAATTTAAATTTCGATCGTTACTTACTTGCTCAATATCAATTGCATTTTCTTTTAAACTATCAATATTCTTAGCTCATTGACTTACTCCAAATACTCGGGTTTTCACTGTTCATCACAGTGTTCATTTTTGTTATTATTTAATAATTTATATTGGACCAACATTTCTATTGATTCTCTCCACTTGACCATTCGCTTGTGGTGATCAAATTGCTACTCTGATATGATTAACATTGTTCATCTGTAACAACTTTTCAAATTCTTTTATGTTTCTTTGTTTTTTATTTGACCATAGTGATCTGTATGTATCAAATTGGAAGGGTATATTGCCATTTGGTATGACATGTAAGAAACCTTCTTGTTTGCTACACTGTGCTAAAAATGAATTATATTTCAGAACATTATGTTCGTCTGCCTTTGTCCTAATAATTGGAAACCAATAGCTTTTACCTATTATTTCACTAACTTTGTCAGTTCCAACATGGCCATCCCATTATGATATTTGAAAATTACATGCTCCTCCATTGATTCAGGTACGTAGAACACTAAATTATCTTTTATTTTCTTGTAAACAACACCATTTCTCATTTCGTATAATTCATGTCCTCCTGTGCTAAGTAATTCCTTTACTTTTTTTATCTTCTCATTTTTGCCCTGACATCTTACCAGATTGTCGTTGAATGTGTTGACTTATATTGTAAGTAGTATACTATTACATTTACTGAGTGCATGATCGTGTTGCATTCTTTTGCCTTCTGAAAGTCCAAGTTGGTGGATTAAATTGATAAACCACTATTGTGTTTTTTATCTTTTATTCCGCACTCCGGCAATCGTCTTCAGGGCTACATAGTACAACACAAAAGCACTTAATTGATAAACAGTTAAAATTATTCTATTTTTTAACACCTACATTATTTTTAATACGTCTGTCCCGTGTGGCGTGGAGTTCTCAACTAGTTCTGTTTTATTGGTAAGTAGGTGTCTGTATATGTGCGCGCATTTCTCGGTGTCTATTTTATAGTTCAGTCTTCTGTATATTGGGACATATATTATGTGCAGCATTTTCATCATAAAGCGTTTGTTATAATTCGCTTTCTGTTGCTATATTTTCGTCATTTGGTTTTTTAATAATGATTTTATTATCCATATCGGAAAGTCATTTTTTGTCAGTATATTGATAGCTTCCTTTTTTATTTCCTCATGGTATACTATGTCACTAATATTTAACATCCTTCTAATACAATTTTGTGCTGTATCAATAATCATTTGTTTTGGATATCTCGAATTATAATTTAGTATTCTACTCGAAACCGTAGGCTTTTTCCACCATTTAATCTTTAAGAAATTTTCTTGACTAATTATTAGTGTGTCCAAATACGGTAATTGTGCTTCTGTTTTTAATTCTATAGTAATTTTGATGTTCCTGTGGTATGTGTTCAATGCGTCTTTGTACTTCATCCTCTTTAATTATCGTAAATAATTCATCCACGTATTTGGTATCTCGGTATGTGTTTTAATGTTTTTGTTGCGTTGTTTAACAAGTCCTTCATTATTATGTCGGCAATAACCGGCAAAGCTGGCGATCCCATAGTCATACCTTTTAATTGTATGTAAATCTTCTATTCAAATTTAAAATATCTATTTTCTGAGATACAAAACGTCAATATTGTAATATAATATTATTTACTAAGTAATAAAGTGCTTTTGATTTGTATGTAGCTCTGAAGACGATTACCGAAGTGGATCGAAATATATCAGAATAAAAGATAAAATTTAATCGACCACTTGGACCTTGAGCCGGCTAATGCAATTTATAATAAACTTTCTAACTCGATGCTATGATTTCCGGTTCAGCATCAGTCGTGTTTTAGGTAGTGCCTCAAAGTCTATTGAACTGCGTCGCAATTAAGCTCCGTTTCGTGTGTTGGGTCATATAGTGCAAGAACTAGTGCATTGAGTAGTTTTTCTTTTAGTAAATTAAAAAGTTTTAACTGTTCGGGACCCAAACAAACATTTGGATCTTTCTTTGTCAAGTCACATAAGGGTTTTGCAATTATTGAAAAATCTTTAATGAATTTGCGAAAATATGAGTACATACCTACTATGGTTCTGGAAAATTATTTATTGCTTTTATTTCGTCTACGTCCGTCTACCATCGTCAGAAAACCACTTTGAAAAAAATTGAATTATTCAAGCCTTACTTCGAGTTTTTTTTTCAATAATTGATTGAAAACTTCCTTAAGTATTTTGAGATGTTCGTCCAAATATGTAGCGTAGCTAAACGGCTTTGATCTTCAATTATCAATTGCATTTTGCATTTTATCTCCGGTTCAATCGGTCTAATTGGTTTTTAATAATATTCTTCAACTATTTCAACAGAATTATATTTTGATTGATATTTATTTGATTTCCTATTTGATACTCAACTTTTTCTTCTTCATATATAATTGCAAGTATTTCTATTTCAATATTGTCAGTATTTTCCTTTTATTTTACATTGTTTTTCTTTGCATTGCCTTTATATTTAGACTCTGAACTCAAAATACATAGTTTCTTCTAAGTTTGGCGAAAGGGAATTGTGCGTAACAGGCGGATGGAGGCGTGGCAGACATTATATATGATCAGCATCAACTTCCGAGAAGTAATATGCATGTCCGTCTGTCTGTCCTTCCGTATGAACACCAAGATCTCAGAGAGTATAAGAGGTAGAGTAACAAATTTGATCACAACATCCTTATAGTTTCAACGCAAATCTAGTTTGTTATAGATTTTTTCCACGCCCGCTTCCGCCCCCGCAAATCGAACTAAAACGTATTTCAAGAGCTACAGACTTCAGGCAAACATAGAGGGTGCCCATGTGCGGGCGTTTTCCGAAAATTTCATCATGATCGGACTATAAACATAGAAGATTTTAAGAAATGAATGATCACCAGGTTCATGGCTGCTGCATCGGCAAACAATTGCTTTAATTAGAACGACAATAACAACAAAGCACGCTGCGAGATCGCGAGTTCAAATTTTGCTGCTGACAACCAGAAATTTATATTATATTATTATATATATTTATATTAATAGTTTTGCCTTAATTGCCAGAAAATATTAAGAATTTAAGAAAACAATAACCAAATTTCGTTAGAAATTCGAATTTGTATATATGACAAATGCAAAAACTACTAGAGACTAGAGACATTGTAAAGCGGTGACTCAAGTTATAGACATAGGATTTACAGATTTACAGAGGTCTGGGGATCGGTAATTGCCACGTAGCAAAAACAAATTATTTTTGTTTTATGCATAAGCAGGCAAAATGTAATGTTTTTATAATTTTATAAATCCAATACAGGTGAAAAGGACACGTTTACCATTGATTGCTCTGCATTAACAAATATTTTCGTAAGAAATATATACTGTCACTGGCGCCCCGACTGACCGATGGAATTTTTTTTTTTAATGTTTTTAACTCTACATTTTGTTGTATACACTGTTTTTCTACGATAGCCATTGTTTCGTAACTTTTTGTTTGTTAATTTTTTTTAACTATTTCCCGGATTATTACATTTTTTGTTTCATTGGTTTTACTTAAATCGTTTATTTCAATTAATTTTACCTTACTTTAATTTATAAAATTTCTTCCCAATACAATCATTCGCTTTTTTAGCGTCGTGCTTATTTCGACCTTATTGAAAGCTTGCAGCAACTCTGTTTTTGACGCAAAATGTTGAAATCTCGCCATATTCCGAAAATTTATGTCTGGAATTCCCTCTAAGACATATTCCGAGAACTTGTCCTCAGCTAGGTTTAGGATGTTTGATAATAAAAGTTTTGCGTTGAAATATTATGCGAAACTTTAATTTCTTTGAAATATGAGTTTTTCTAAGTTCTGGCGCATAGCAAGTTTTGACTCTTTGACGCCGAACGTATTCGTAATATCGTTTATTAATTCATCTCCAATCTCCGTCATAAACATTGGGTTTGAGAATATCCATTGTTGAGCTTTACCTCCCAGTCTGCCGCATGTAAGCATACGTAGCATCTCCACTTTGTAGTTTGTCCATACGTTTTTTAGTTAGGCCAGCCAAATTTTAAATACATCTTTGCCATCGAAAAAATGCTTTAAGTGTTTCTAACGAACAACCACTGTTAATCGGATTTACGTTTGCTTGCATTTTCATTCTCGCTTATTATTTTTTCAAGCTTTACGTTGTTAATTCCCTTTACCTTGTTGTTATTGTTCGTTTCGCACTTTACGATGTCATTGTCCGCGTTGCCAATTGCCTGCTCGTTGCCGTTGTTGTTGATCGTTTCGCACTTTACGTTGTCATATTTCGCGTTGCCAATTGCGTGATTGTTGCCGTTTTTGTTGTTCGCCGAAAATGCGTTGCACGCTGGGTCCTCCTTCTTGTGGTTTGTGTATGCCGCCCTGAAGACCGACGATTGTCGGAGGGCGGTTGAAATATATCGGAATAGAAAATAAAAAATACAATAGTGTTTTTTAATTTAATCCACCCACTTGGTCCTTAAGTCGGCTAAAGCAATTCAGAATATTACTTCTTGATTTTTCTAGTCCCTCTTGAACTAAAACTTCGGTATTTTCGGTGTTAGCACTCCATCTATTGCACTGTTTAAATTAACCGATATTTTTTCCAATTGACTTATTGGTATACTGTATAGTCATTTTATTAAAATATTTTTTTGTGGCGCTTGACTTTAGATTACTTTTTAAACACAGCAACTTTAACATACATTTGTTAATGTTTATCGCAGACATAAGTGGATTTTGTTTGTCTCATATATATGTATTTGTGTATGTATATACATTTATGTATAGTTTTATAGTCTCAAATTATTCACATTTCTGATCAGCTTCATTTACGCACCTTCGAGATTAACTTTATTCTTCGTCGTCAGCTTTTATCATTACATCCTTATCTTAACAGCTTAATATCGATAAGTCATCAATATCAAGTTGTTATATACAATTATATATGATAACTTAAAACCTAATATTATATATGATTAATACTACATTCTAATAATATTACTACAATGTATAATTATCGAACAACCTTAAATTTTCCTGTACAAATACATATTTAGATGATTTTTTGTGCTTTTTTTATTGTTGTAGACAATTATCTCATGTATATTTATATTTGTCATGTCCATACTTGGATGTACATACAATGACAATAGGCATATGGTTCAAATTGATAGTTTATTGTGATTTGTGGATTGCAATCACGCTTTCGTTACTTGATTGATGTTTTTGTGCCAAGGCTGTCATTTGTATACCCTGTACACGGATACATTAGCTTTGTGCAAAAGTATGTAACAAGCAGAAAGAGATTTGGCAGACCCAATAAAGTACATATATATTTTCTTGATCAGAATCAATAGAGCCCGTCCGTTCATCTGCCCGTCCGTTTATCTGTATGAACGCGTCGATCTCAACAACTATAAAAATTTGTCATGAAGGTTCCTGTATACCATACGCAGATGAAGATTCCTCTACAAATCGATCAAATTATTTGCAAGCTAATTATAGATTATATATCAGAACGTACACACTTATCCCTTGTAAGTTTCGTAAAGATCGGCCCATAAATAGGAATGTTATTCAGAAAAGATTAAAGAATATAACAATTTGCATTGAATTAGTTAGCGGTGTCAAAATATGTGCGAACGGGGCAGCAAGCTTTTGATTATGAACGCATACTTCACTTCGTTTTTTTCTTTAAAATTTTTCGTCGTGATTTCGATTTGGGAATGAGGATATATGATAATGTATGCATATATATGTACATTTAGAATAGTAACTATCAAAACAATATTATTTTAGAGAACTGTACAGCGTATTAAAATGGCGCGTGGACCATGGTATTATACTGATCCGCTTGTTTCGTTTGCTCTATAGTATTGTAATCGATTTATTTATCTTATTATTGGGTTAAGCAAGACATTATTCTTTGTTTTGTCAGATTAATAAAATTAAGATTAAGCAATAAATGTGACTTGAATTGAGAGCCACATTATAAATACACTGGAACAGTTAATCTCTACGGGTGATTTAAAAAAAAACAATAAAAATATTGAGTATTCACTATTTTATTTTAAGAATATTAATAATACATGAATTATTTATTGAATTAATTTATCCACAAATTTTGGAATACACTTTAAAAAATTATGTTGATAAAATAAATATTTTTTTAATTAATTAAATGAATATATAAAATGAATAAGTCTTTTAAATTGAATCAAATTTTTTTGTTTTATGCAATTTTATTTACTTAAGTGTCAACCTGCAACTACGACTACTTTTGACAATTACCAACAGTAATAATAACGATAGTAATATTAATAGTTTTAATATTAAATAATAATGATAACAGGGGTAACAATACTAGGCTGATTGAAAAGTCCCAGGCCTGACACAGAAAGGCCGCCACAAATATCAAATCCTTATTATGTTTGACAGTCCCTATCCTTCAAAAGGCTACATGTGAAATTTCATTAACATCTGTCAATTATTTTTTTTTTTATGATTGTCCAAAGTGCATCACCTCTGTGTTTTTTATAACTATGGAACAAAGTGAATTTCGTGTTTTGATTAAGCACTATTATTTGAGAGGCAAAACGGCTAAGGAAACGAAGGAGAAGCTTGATAAATATTATGGCAACTCTGCTCCATCGAATACAACAGTCAAGAGGTGGATGCAAGAATTTGTTTGGTCGTACGAGCACAAATGACGAACCTCGGTCCGGTCGGCCTTCAGAAGGGACTACGCCCGAAATAATAGCCAGAATCGAAAAACTCGTGACCGGAGATCGGAAATTGAAATGACATGGTAAACATATCATCTGAACCGCCATACAACATTTTGCATAACCATTTGAACATGCGGAAGCTCTGCGCGCGTTGGGTGCCGCGCGTGCTCTCATACGATCAAAAGCGCGAACGAGTTGAATGTTCGGAGGCCAATTTGTCCATGATAAAGCGCAAACGATCTGAGTTTTTTCGCAGTTTGATAACCGTTGATGAAACATGGAAAATCGCAACGAATGGCCGGAAAGGTGATGGCTACTGTTTTTTGGGATGCACGCGGAATTATTCATGTCGATTATCTTGAGCATGGTCGGACAATCACCGCTCAATATTATAGCGACTTATTGGATCGATTCAATGCTGTTCTGAAGCTTAAACGCCCTCATCTAAAAAAGAAAAAAATTTTGTTTCTTCAAGACAACGCGCCCGCTCACAAGGCCGTGAAGACGATGACGAAATTGTTTGAATTGGGCTACGAAATCATTCCCCACCCTCCATATTCACCAGATTTAGCCCCCTGCGATTATTATATATTTCCAAACTTGAAAAGATGGCTTGCTGGCAAGCGCTTTCACTCGAATGAAGAGGTCATTGCCGAGACGGACGCCTATTTTGCAGAACTTTATGTCGACTACTACAAAAAAGGCATCGAAATGCTCGAGGCCCGCTATACTCGTTGCATCGAGCTAGAAGGAGATTATGTTGAAGAATAAAATGAAACTTTTCGAAAAAAATGTGTTTTTCTTTGTTAGGCCCGGGACTTTTCAATCAGCCTAGTATATAAAAGAAATGATTTCTGTTTTATTTTCCCTCTGCATTTAGATATAAATTAAACATTTATAACTTTACCGGTAAGACAAAAAGTTATGTCTTGGAATTTTCACATATTCATATTCATATCTATAAAACTTTTACGCAAAATTATTAAAGACAATAAAAATAAGCGCTCAAGAAGTTTCGGTATAAGATGACAACCAAATAATACCCAAACCACTAGACAAAAGGAATCTAATTAATATATATATAATAATATAAATATTGAAGCAAATCTAAATTAACTTTATTAAAGGAAATTATTTATTTTGTGGTACGTCTGTTTATTATTAAGTTCGAGTTTTTGCTTGTGTTTTTGGCAGTTGTTATTATTTCTGGGATAATTTGACCTCATACAAAATATTTATTAGTGTTTAACAAAAACAATCCTATAGGGGTTAGAGCTTAGCAATTGTCATAGATATATATCTTATTTTAAAAAGATGCCTTATTTTAAGAAATCCTTTAGTTTCATTAATTCGTTGCCGTTTAAACTGAAAGAAGAAATAAAAGTAATTGAGATTTGTATTTTTAAATTTCCGCTAGTTATTTAGATACTAACGCTGGTCGAAAGTGCTGGGATTGATGTAACTGATTAAATCCTGGTCGGACATTGTGGTTAGTTCCTGGGGTATAGGTGGCTGCACTGCAACGGCAGCGGCAGCAGCGACGGCTCCAACGGCGGCAGGCAATATGCTGCCAGCGTTGCTAGGTGCGGAGGCCTGCTGAGTCATCACAGCTCCATTAGTGGTAACGGCCGCGGTAGCCACGGACTTCTGCAAGGAATTTTCGGAAGCCAGTGCAACAATTAGAGATTCTTGTGGTGTGGGTGGAACAACAGGCAGATGGACAGTAGATAGCGATGGGAAACCGGAGGCGGCGACCGCAACAGCTGCAGCCTCTGCAGACACCGTTTCGGGTGTCGTCGAGTGATTTAACAGCAGATTGACAAGTGGATCACTGTCAGTCGCCGCTGTATTAGCTGTTCGCTGGACATGTGCACACTGCTGGTGTTGCTGATGATAATGATGCTGTTCCTGCTCTTGTGTGGTTATGAAGTCGGCAGCAGCTTTAATGATCATGTTGCTGACCGCCGTGGATGTGGCAGTAGCGGCTACCTCCGGTTGCATGACAGCTGGTGTCGGCGGTAGCGTATCACCTACGTCAACACCAGCAGCAGTATTTGGTGGACTCATCATAATGTTGCTCAAAGCCAGCGCTGCTACCGCGGCATCTTGCTGTGTGGGCTCCGCTTGCATAGCAATATCGTTCAGTATGGAGTTGGCCATGGTGACCTGATGGGGTGCTAATATGTTGGGCACCACAGCAGTGGCGGCCCCATTTGCTGAACACAGTATAGTCGATGGAGAGACCGCCGGATTCATTATGATGTCGGTGGAAAGAGCTCCGGTAGCATTTGCCACAGCTGCCACTGGTACAGTTGCCAACTGTTGCATTGGCAGGACAGCGCCCAAAGCTGCTGCGGGCTCTGAGTTCAGTATAATATCCTGGGCTAGTGACGAGTTATTCGATGAAGTCTCGCTCCCAGAAATCGAGCTGCTAGAGGGATTGCTGCTTAATGAAATGCTTCGTTGTAGCACATTGGGCGTGGCTGTAGCTGCCTTATGTTGGTTCGTAAGCACGCCCACCTTTTGTTGCAAGATGTCCGTGAGAGCATGATCGATGGCAGCGGAGGTAGTAAAAAGAGCCGACTCACTGGTACCGCTGCTGTTGACCACAGACGTCGACTTAGTTAATTCGTCAATAAACTTGTGCACATTGGCTGCCGACTGTTGCTGCGGTGCCTGATGTTGCTGAACCACATGCTTGACAATCTCGTTCTTTACTGCCAGCTCAACGGCTACGGCCACCGCGGTGGAGTTTAGATCAACTGCAGCAGCTACAGCGGCCGCGGCTGGCACTGAAAAGCCAGGAAGACTGCTTGACTGATCGTACATGAGGGCGTCAAGGCTAGCCTTTCGTGTATAGTGGGCATGGTACTGCAAACTATTGGGAGTGCTAAGTGATTCCGGCGAGTTGAGCGCCTCAGCAGTTATCGGACTGTGTGAACTGTTCTCGTCCAATAGCTCGCTCTTAAGTGACTCTTCTGTGTTAACTGCATTTAAATGCACCATCTGCTGGTCTGTAACCATTGGCGTAGCGTTAGACAAGGATGAACGCCGGAGTCCCATCGGTATCTGCGTAGTAATAGGTGGCGGCATCATATCTGAGTCAATCTCATGCTTTGTCTCCGCGACGGACGCACCAGCGACGGGAGCGGAAGTGGTGGCATTGTTGGTCCAGGCTGAACTGCTAGAGGGCGCAGTACTTGTGTCCATGAAACTGACAGCATCTACAAGTATACGAGACGCATATACACGCTGTGCAATTGAGGAGTTTGTTAAGGGAGGGCAGGTGGTCGAATCAACTAAAAAAGCTTCAACAAAATAATGTAATATATATTACATAAAATGTACAACAAAATAACGCAGTGGTAAAGAATGCAGTATTATAACTGAGTGGCGTGCTTACTTTTAGGAGTGGAAGTAACACAAAAGTAAGAAAGAGGGAACAGACAGACGTGCAAATAGAAAAATTAATGCTGCTGATTTTTGGTTTTACATTTTTCACATATCTAGAAAAAATTAAAAGCTGAAAATTAAAAATGACTCTCTATCAAGCACAACCACGCTATGAGATTTGGGTGACCCTTAAGTGTCTTAATTTGTCTTCGGTAATAACGGTTAACTAATAGATATAGTATAAATATTTTTATATTTCCTATATCTATTAGATAACCAATATATATATATATATATATATATATACATATATATATATATATATATATATATATATATATATATATATATATATATCATTTATATATGCCATTTAAAATATAAATTTATGTACTAAATATATATATATATATATATATATATATATATATATATATAAAAGTTAATTAATAATTATAATTCAGAGGATTTTGTGAATTTGATAGAACCCATTTAAAAGATCGCAATATAACTGTATTGCAAAAGAAAGCTATCAACTATATATATATATATATATATATATATATATATATATATATATATATATATATATCATTTATATATGCCATTTAAAATATAAATTTATGTACTAAATATTATGATGTTATATATATATATATATATATATATATATAGTTTAGATATACAAATGATATGTGCCACGAGGTGAGTGGTAAGGGTTGCGGGAATGTTGGAAGTTAGAGTGTACGATACTTTTCTTTGTGAAATTATTTTTGAATTATCTTTGAATCAAATTACATTAAAATTAGACCCACACACCCACATTATAAATCATTTTACCAAATGGTCAACCACCTGCAAATTCGTAGTTAAAGTTTCTCTATGCGGTATGCTGAGGCGCTCGTTTTAGGTGCGTCCGATCACTACCTCGTAAGGAACATACTAAGTGCCGTTTCTGTGCACGTAAACAGCCCGAAGCACACTTGGTCACGCAAGAAATTTAAGGATCTATAACAATACAAATGGACAAACATACGAAAATGTTATGGGCTTATAGCTAATATAAAGCCAAACTGCTACACACATACAGTATGTCAACTAGTTCTTTGCAAAATAAATTAAGTCACACAATTTCAACTTTAACATAAAAAATGGCATAATTTGGGTAAATTTGTTTGATCAATTACTGTTGATATATGTATGTATAAGCTATAAGCACTAAGCATACAATACATAGAAGGTTCATTTGGTACAAGAAATTGATATCACTTTTTTGCTTTACCATGGAACCCTACATGTTCGGCAAGCAGCCGAAAACCGCAGAGAGAAAAATGCTGAGCAGAGAGCGCAAAGCAGGCATCATCATCAACGCCAAAAAGTCCGCAGTCTGCCATAGACATCAGAACTAAACGCAAAGACTATATCGCATGCGCTCGCATTTAGTTTCTGTGTGTGTATGCAGTAGATACACACGCATGTGCTCAGTATGCTTAGATCATGAAGTTTGACAACGTCCGTGCTGTGCTTGCGCGTTGAATTTATTCTTTCAAGCAAGCAACGAAATCGAATGCTTGAATGTCTCTGCCCTTTGTTTATACTTCGATTTCGACGACGGCTTCAATAGCATTGTGATGGCTCTGTGGATAGAGTGCATGCTAAGCGCACAAATAACATGCAAAAATATTTGTCATTCGTTTTTTATAAAACTTGCAGCGGTTGTATAAGTGTCGGGCCGAATAAAATGGACCTTAGTTATCTCTACTATGACGTAAATAATATACTTTTTATGTTTTTTTACCTTTCCTAATTTCTCAAAATACTTTCTGTTTTTGGCTGAAGAAATTCTCATAAGGCCCGAAAGCTCAGTTTATTTACATTCACTCCAAATATGCGAGGTTTTACCGATGAATTTGATCGATCATCGATATCATTTAATTGTTATATTCATGTTTTAAATGATTATAGTACAACTAAAGAAAATATTAAGTTAATCAAAACAAACTTGGTTATAGGCCGTATTGTGATAGCAGATGTTCTGGCAAATGTGTATTTACCGTTTTAAATTTTATCGAAAAAAAAACAAAAAAAATTGAAATTAAATTGAAATAAAGGAAAAACGAACACAAACTCATTGTTCGTGGAAAACAAGGTGTTAATGAGTATGTATAAATAAATTTCGCATATATGTATTATATGTGTTATCTGGGTAGTTTAAATATGTATATAGTATGTATATGAAGGTTTTATGCTAATATTGATGTGGCTAAATTTTTCTTAAATATTAAATGTGTTTGAAGTCAAGCTCAGTTTTATATTTTTTTCTCAGTTTTGTACAGCATTTGTTTTGTTCTGTAACCAGCACCCTAAATATGTACCCTATGTGCGGTAGACATGGCATGAGGCTCCATGTTGTTGGGTCTCTTGTGTGGCCGGTGCGTAGCAGAGTTGATATCCCTGGCCGACTGGGTTGCGTTCCAGACTGTTTTCTTAGATGTAATGCTGTAGATCATCTATTTCCTGCAGTTTTCCTGAACGTCAGTTAAAGAACTGGTTGGGTATTTATTTTGTATTAAGGTTTCGACCCTTGTAGATGGTATGTGCATAGTTTTGAATATATTTTTTTTCGTTACCATTGCTTAGCATTTCTTTGGCGCTTTACTTGTATGGCTGTCTCATACATTTGGCTTATATGATTTGGATTGGCTTGCGGTTTGTATCTTGATTTTGTAATTGGGAATATGTACTTGACTAGATTTTGCATTTTATAGCATTTAAAATTGCATTTTATAGAATTCAAAATTGAGTTTTATAGCATTTAAAATGGTTATATATTTAATTTTTAATTTTAGCATAAGAAGCACCTAAATTGCTAAGAATGGGGTGAGGAAGAATTAAGTAAAAATATATATATGTATATTTTTTATTTTATTTTTTTTTTAATTAGTGTTACGAACAAATTCCTGATGGTCACCCTACAAGAATTATATTGGTATTCTTTTTATCTTCCGCTCCTGTTTTTTATTTGCTATCCGTTGTCTGTTCGTTTGTTGCATGCGTCAGCCTCGTGTGGTAGATTTAGAAAGGAGACCCTAAAATGAAGATCTCGAAGAATTTGGACCAACGCGTTGGCCTCAACGCAAAGTAAACAATTCTTGACTTTGATATGAAAGAAAAGATTTATTTCGGCTTTTAAGAAATCCCATTAAATGAAAACAAAAGCTAACTTATTTCACATTAAAAACTGGATGAATATACAGCCAGATTCGCTCATTGTAAAATTTCTGTTTTTGTGACTTGGATAGATTTTGAAGCGTCGCAGAAGTATACAGAAATAATACCCTATATATTACACTTTTCTCTATGTTTTTAGACATTTAATTTTTAGGCTACTTGCCATACTCAAACATTAAAATGATCATGTAATTTTGATTAAGGTCCATGCGTTATTCTGTTACTTTTTTTTTAATATGACTATTTTTTCAATAGTAAAACAATTTTTAATATAGAAAAATATTCTTATTTTTTTTGTAAATTTAACTCATATGTATTTAATATTCAGATTGAATCCATTGAAGTTAAGTAGTTCCAAATTCAAGTATTTTTTAATAAGATTCAAAAGAATTGTAATTGTATTTGTAATTGTATTAAAATTTGCGAACTGCCCCTAGCAAACGAGAAGTGTTAAATATAAAAATGTGAAAAAATCAACTTGTTTAGAAAATAACGCATGAAGGCATAAAATGTTTAGATATGTTGCAATTGAAATTCTAATATATAATTTGTTTTTTGTCTTTTTTTCTATAGCTGCTCTACTAGTACATATCGGATTTTTGCAAGCCACGTTTTAAAAGTCAAATAATTTTTTTAACGATTTGAGGTTCGCTTTTTGTTTTTAAGCCAACTGGGATTTTAAACGATCAAATCCGAATAAGTATTATATGATGGATAGACAGACATACATAAATGTGCATGCATGAGTATGTTTCATGCATTATTGTATAGACTAGCGATAGTGCTTTTAACTGGGCTAGACTGCCTGACGGATTAGTATTGATTTGTATTTTGTGTCGGGTTCTGTGTTTTGCCTAATGTGAATGTATTGTCGTTGTTGTCTATGATGTATGTTGTGTTTGAATCGCGCTTAATACGGTTATGGTTCATGATGCCGGGGGCTGTTTTATATAGGAATAGTCAGCAAATAAATACCTTGGATATGTACTGTGCTACTTAAAGTGCTGGCCGCCGCTAGCGTCGTATAGCTGCCTTTAGGTGTGTAGATGAAGGTTTGTGGCTCGCTCTTTTTACCGCTCGAGATGATGGACACCTGCACGGTAGCTGGCTTAAGCAGATTCTGATGCAGATACGGAGGCACTGTGCAAATTAAATGCGTCTGGTGAAACCAAAAAATATAAGGTTAATATCTGATTAAAGTGTTTTAATTTAAGTACGTTCATATTCGTTGAATACCTGGTGTAAATACTCCTTATCAGGCAATACGTTTTGTTCCCAAATCGTGGCGGCTCTACCAATTAGCTGCTGTCGAATTGATACTGCTGAGTCATCGGCATTGCCACCTTCGAAGGTCTCCTGGAACACAACATGAGTGTCCTTAAAAAAGTTTTTGCCAATAATAAATAACTCCAAGCCGCCATCCACCGGACACGAGTTTAGTGATTTTTTGCAGATCTCTGGAACGCCGGGTGGTTGGGCTGTACGTTGTGGAAAAAAAACTTAGAGTGGAAGTCGTAGAAATTTCCGAAAGCTAATCTAATCGATTAATTATAGACTGTTAAAAATTTATATATATTAAAGGCTTAGATTACTTTAGATATCATCTAAAAACTAAAAAAGTAACCATCTATTATAATCTCTAAAAATAGCATATCTAAACAGATAGGTAGAACGAAATGTGTAGATCAAAGCATTATTAAATTTTTCTAATATTTGTTATTGTTTTCCGTAACAAAAGATTGAGTTTTTAATTGTGTTTCTCCATCTATTCCATTTCATTAATATATACTTACTGCAAATTATGGGATTAGAGCAGACCTGCAACGTCTCAGTGCTACCATCGTCACAAGTAAGCTGAGTGCGAAATACCATGCGACAACGAGTGGACTTCTTCTTATTCTTCTGCGCCAGGTGCTCCGGAAAACGATGCTCTACATCGACATTGCGTTCCTGTAAGATAGTTTCCGAAAAATATGCTTGAATTGATTTAAAATATAGAATTTAATTACTAACCTTCAGTATGCCAACGCAATCACAGGTAATGGTCATGTCTGTCTCGGGCTTGAAATCGATTTCAATGATCATGGTGCCATCGATCTTCTTCTCATAGCACTGCGTTGAGTTCTTGCCAGCGACTTTACAGGCTTGATAAAACATGTGGGGCGCTACGCGTCCAATGTCCGTTCCGATGAACACCTGTAACACTGTCGCTTTATCGTATCCAGTTAACCGAACAATAGGGAACCCGTTGCCACTGCGATCCTTGACGGCACCACGGCTGCCCTCTGTCTGATAGCGAGCTCGATGCTGCTGCTCTGGTTGCGAAACTATCTCCAGCTGAACGTGACCATCATTGGAGCTGGCGATGCTATTCAGTGGCGTTGTTGGTTGTCTCTTGTTTGCCACACGCGTCACAGATCGCGTCCCAATGAATCTTATGAAAGAAGCGCAATCAGAAATAGTACTTATGCTATAGTTAGGTAAAATTTCGTTGGAAAAACTATATAACTGTGTGGCAAGGGTGTACCTTGAACTTTTCCTCGACTTTGGCACATACATATATAACATTCTACAGAAAATTAAAATTTAGTTAACCAGATATATTTGTATGCATGCACGTCTCTTAAATGAGATACATAAGAATGCTGTGTATGTATGTATGTGCCAGTATAGCATATGCGTATAAATTATTTATGACCAAGAATTTAGTACTACATGTGCCGTCCAGAATAAACATGGATATCCACAGCACACATGATATATGACTATACAACACACATGCACAAAACTCAGACAAGCACGCATAGACACAAGCTTCCGCAAAAATGTACGTAATACACACAATGTCGAATAGCAGCAAAAATATAAGTAACAAACAAAAAACAAATTTGAAGAAATTTGTACAGAAGGAATTCAAACACAATTGCCGTCAAATCAATGCTGCACTTTGCAGTTATTGTTTAAGTATTGTTAAGCATTCAGTTTGCTTACAAGCGGAGAGCGATGGAAATGCATGATGTAGCACACACATGTAAAACAAAATGTCAAATATAGAATTGAAAATATATATATATTTATTATATTTCATTTTAAAGAATTGAAGAATTTATATAAATTAATTCAGAGTATTTGTTGAATTTTTTAAATTTGTTATTTTATAGTTAAGGAGTTTAATAAAGCTGTTTTGGAAGAAGAATTTAAAGAATATTAAGTTGTTGTTACAACGAAGGCTTCTTGAGCTATTATCAATTTCTTTTCTTTCATAATTTTTAAGATAAAAATTTCTATCCCCTACGATATTCGAAAAATTTTTTATGTGGTTGTTGCTGTTATTGAGGTTTTTTCTTTCATGGAACTTGTCATTCTGCAAACTGCAAATAAAACTCCGCTTACTTTGGTTCGGTGTTGTGGCTGTTCCTGCTATTGCCTTTGTTGTTATTGGGAAGTGTTTCCACTGAGATATTGCGTGTTGTACTGCGGCTATTAGCATCGGTGCTGTTTTCATGGTTGTGAGCTGTCACAGTGGCAATCTTTTTAATAAACTCTTCATCGCTGCAAGCATCATCGCTGTTGAACTCAACTTGGTTGCATTCTAATTTCTTGCGCTTGCCATCACGACTACTGCCGACTGATCCACTGACGCTCTCTTGCTGCAACTGCAAATGTAAGCCAGGATAATAAAATTGCTGGTACTGCAACTGATAATGATGCTGTTTTTGCTGTTGTAAAGCATTGGCGTTCGCGACAGTTTTGCGGCTCATAGTTCTATTGAAGAGGCCGCCAAAGAGCTCAGTAGTAGTAGTAGTAGTAGTAGTTGATGTTGCTAACTTCTTTAAGCGTGATGATGAGTCCGGTTCAAGGTATTCCAGAGAGTTGACCTTTTTCTTATCATGACGCGATCTATATACACACACATTGGTATGCTTCTTTAGTTATTGATTTAATAACATTTTTTACTAGTACTCTAAAGTGTTGAAAATTTGATTTGGTTCTGTAGAAATACCTTGTGTTTATTGTACATAAATTATAACCACTAAGCATACAATACATAGAGGTTTCATTTGGTACTAGAAATTGATATCACTTTTTTGCTTCACAATGGAACCCCACATGTTCGGCAAGCAGCCGAACGGCATAGCGGAGAACCCCAGAGAGCAAAATGCTGAGCGGAGAGCGCAAAATGCTGAACGGAGAGTGCAAAGCGGACAGCAGCAAACAATGCCGAAAATGCCATTAGTCTGTTTCAGACAACCGAACAGAGTGGAAGGCGCATGTCGCTTGCGCTCATGTTTTGCTTGTATGTATGCGGTGTATGTGTACGCGGTAGATACACACTCATTTTCTCAGTATGCTTTGATCGTGAAGTTTAGCAACGTCTGTGCCAAACTGAGTTCATTGCTTGCGCGCTGTATTTTGTCTTTCAAGCAAGCAACGAAATCGAATGCTTAAATGCCCCTTCTCCTTCCTTATACTTAGAATTCGACGGCAGCTTCAGAAACGCTGCGGTGGCTTTGTGGATATAGTGTATTCTAGACGCGCACTATTTTCGTGGTTCGATCCTCAGTCGTTACACTTTTTTTAATAAACACAATATTCATTTGCAATTTTCTTTTTTATTTTTAAATATACATTTTTATTCTTTTTAGAAATGTTATTCTGAAATAAAAAATTAAAAAATTACTTTATTGTTAAAAAAAGGGTGAAATTGGTGGTCTTTGTATACCTTTGAATATGTTTTTGTCTATTTTGGCAATGAACATATGAATATCTTCCACACATACATATGTATGTATGTACATACGGTCAACTGCGAAAAGCCACCAAAGACCAATTTTGAAAATTTGTCACCTTTTATTTTAACAATAAAGTAATTTTTTAATTTTTTATTTCAGAATAACATTTCTACAAAGAATAAAAATGTATATTTAAAAATAAAAAAGAAAATTGCAAATGAATATTGTGTTTATTAAAAAAAGTGTAACGACTGAGGATCGAAGCACGAAAATAGTGCGCGTCTAGAATGCACTATATCCACAAAGCCACCGCAGCGTTTCTGAAGCTGCCGTCGAATTCTAAGTATAAGGAAGGAGAAGGGGCATTTAAGCATTCGATTTCGTTGCTTGCTTGAAAGACAAAATACAGCGCGCAAGCACCGAACTCAGTTTGGCACAGACGTTGCCAAACTTCACGATCAAAGCATACTGAGAAAATCTACCGCGTACACATACACCGCATACATACAAGCAAAACATGAGCGCAAGCAACATGCGCCTTCCACTCTGTTCGGTTGTCTGAAACAGACTAATGGCATTTTCGGCATTGTTTGCTGCTGTCCGCTTTGCGCTCTCCGTTCAGCATTTTGCGCTCTCCGCTCAGCATTTTGCTCTTTGGGGTTCTCCGCTATGCCGTTCGGCTGCTTGCCGAACATGTGGGGTTCCATTGTGAAGCAAAAAAGTGATATCAATTTCTAATACCAAATGAAACCTCTATGTATTGTATGCTTAGTGTTATAACTATAAACATTAATGTAAAAAAACAAACAGAAAATTAAAACTGCGTACAAACATAGGTAGGTAAATACCTTGAAGGTGTAACTACTATAAATAAGCAAATAATTTTAAACTTTTAAAATTACAATAAAAATGTCAAGAAACGCTTAGCAAAATATAAAAAGTTAAAAGCAAAGTGAATTATGCGAGAAAAGTACAAATACTAAAATATTAATATTAATATTTGCATTACTTTGTATATATTTGAAATCGATGTAGAATTTATTGCAATGCAACTTGTGGATTAACTCTCAGGAAATCGAACTGAATAACTGAAAGAGCTGCAGTAGTCTAATGCGGCTCAAAAGGTCTTATCATCAAAATGCAAGCGACACATTAGCATGTGCGCTAAACCGTTGTTATATTATTATAATATGGACAAAATCATACTCAAAAGTTTATACGGGTAACTTTTTTGAGTCCACGTTAGCTAAAAGCTACAAATTGTAAGAATTATAATATAAGCGTGAGCATATAGTTAATTATGATATACTCGTTAGTCAAATATATGAACTAAATCTCTGAAGGTACAGAGTTTTCTACAAACATTTAGGAGCTCATAAAAATATACATTTTCAAAATTTTTATCATTTAAAGACCTAATTTTTACCTGTCTGAGAGAAAGTCTTCCAGTTTTATACTTTCAAGCCAGTCCGATCCGTTTCATTGAATACATATATATATATATATATATATATAGAAATATTTTATTTTAGTTATAAATCCCGTAAAAAGAAGTAATCATTTATAGTCCTGTCAAATTTTGTTGCTCTAGCTCTTACAGTCGCTATGATCCAGGTGTTCATACAGGAGGACATAGTTGACTCGGCTGTTGCACTGCGTTATAATACACCCTTGTATTCTATGAGTAACAGATCTGGCAGCTCATTCAATACATCTCAGCTTTTTTAATAAAGCTTTATTGTGCGCCAATGCTTAAAATAATTTAATATGTAAATAATCATCATAATAAGCCCAAATCTTGAACCACAAATTGTGCATATATTTGATTTAGGCTTGCATATTAACTGTCGGCAAGTGTGATATTTGTAAGTGTTGATTCTAAGATTAAGAGATAGATAATTCGGCAACGACATAACAATAAGTCTTTGATTAAGCATGTGTAAATCTGCAGAACCTTAAAGCTACGACCCTTTAAAATTCCCATTTCCATGTTTATTTGTAGTATATGTGCAATGTTTTATGATTGTACACATACATATTTCTGATTACTTTGGCTCGCTTGCTTGCCACCTTTCTGAATAGCTCTTTTAATTCTACACCGAGAATTTGAACATTTTTAAATTTTCCCTTTAAACACCTCTTGAGTTGGAAGTGTGTACATTCGAAAATATAGGCTACTATTACCTTTCAAATCGCTTTTATCGATTGTCGTGGGAAGAACGGAAATTTTGTGAAATCAAAAGTTACTGAGATCGACGCGTTCATATATACTGATACGGACATGGCTCAGACGACTCGGATGTTGATACTGACCAAAAATATATACTTTATCTGCCTCGCTTCATTCCGTCTGTTATATACTTTTTTCATAAATAAAATATCCTGTATGGGGTATAACAATTAAGAAAATATATCTTCGGCACATGAAAGACTTAATATCCTTATTCAATTTTGACCGATTGTTCCAATGAAAGGTATATGATTTAGTAATCCGGTTTAACCAGATTTTTGGAAATACACATTGGTTGAGATATCTTAAGAAACTACTAAGTTTTTCATATTAAAGGTTTATTTATAAACGATCCGCCGTTATTCTGCAGAAAGCATATATTTCGTATCGGATCACTATATCAATTAGCTGCCCGTCCCTATGGCAGTGATCCGATGCGACATATGTACTTTCTGCAGCATAGCGGCGGTCCTATCAACAGATAGGTTTACAACTGCGAAACTAGTTTTCCATAAAAACAGACGGGTTTGGCGATTTCGACATAGCTCGTCATTTTCTGAAAATTTGTATTTACTTTAATAGGACGGACTCACCAACACTAATGCGTTAGAAATGAATTATACATCAAAAGCAAAATGAATCGACTGGGATTAAAGCCCAAATATATCTTGATTGATGTGCCAACGCTCTAGCAATTTGCCAGTGTAAATGACATAGGCGATCGGCAAAGCAAAATATTGCGCAACCCATTTCAGCTCGAAAACAAACATTTATATATTAATAAAAAAAAAGGATGAAATTAACTACACATCAAAAGCAAAATTAATCGACTGGGATTCGAGCCTAGGATCTCTTGATGATTTGCCAACGCTGTAGCGATTCGCCATTGTAAATGACATTGGCGATCGCCAAAGCAAAATACATGTTCATTTCCGTTTCATTGTTCGCTTTGCAAGCTTCTGTTGTTTCAGTGATTCTCTCTCAATACCGTTCACTCTTAATAG
Source organism: Drosophila macrospina (assembly GCA_035042075.1). Classification (NCBI taxonomy): domain Eukaryota; kingdom Metazoa; phylum Arthropoda; class Insecta; order Diptera; family Drosophilidae; genus Drosophila; species Drosophila macrospina. The sequence goes on from JAWNLW010000197.1 coordinate 38,807, forward strand.
AGAGGGGAAATAGAGAGCGGCGGGAACTGAGGGCAGTACCGTTACATGTTCATATTTTGTTTTTACTTATGCTATAATAATTGATATTTTCTGACATAAGGGCAAAATTAATAATATGCATGAAAAATAATAATTTTAAGCTGTTAATCAATAACTATTAAAAAATTTAACGTTGTTGTCGTTATTACAATTAATGCAATTATTTGACGCTGCAGCAGCCATGCGCTTGTTAAGTACTCATTACTTTCGATTTCGGGTGCGGAAGGGGGTGTGGCAAAATTCTAAAAAACTTAATATGCGTGCACCACATTTGGTAACTCTAGCTCTGTTCATATGGACAGACTGACAGACGGACAGACTGATAAACGAACATGGATATATCGACTCGGCGTTTGATGCTGGTCAAGAATATATATTTTTTTTAGAGTCGGAGATGATTTCTTCTGTCTGATATATACATTTGGACAAACTTATTAGCCCCTTGAATAACACGTCTAAAATTCTCATAAATCAAGTAACTAATAATTAGCATTGTACTGACAGTGATAAGATGGCTTTTAATCTCCTGCAACTGAAAGAACTGATAATATACAACATGATTACAACGCGTTTCGCCTCATATAATTTTATTGTGACAAAAATAAAAATCTATAAAACTGATGACAAACAATATAAACACACATACAATAACCTGTTTTGTGTTTTTAATTAACATTTTTTTTCGAATATACATATATTTTTTAATTTTTTTTTCTTTCTTATACGACGACTCTTTTAACAAGTAGATTTAAAATGCTATTATATGAATATTTGATTACTCGAGTGATTATGCTTATTTTAGAATTTATACAAATATTTCTAACTTTCAATAATCTAAAAGATTTCAAGGGATGGCGAGTGAACAAAAAAATATTAATAAAAGTTTGACGGCGTCGTATTGAGAACTATAAACCCTAGTTTCACTAAATATTCTTATTCAATTAATTTGATCTACTTTTGTTTGACGTTAATCTAGTTTTTTTTTCGATTAAATTTAGATAATTTGACCTCTTACATGTCAAAAAACATTCAACTTTGACGATGACTATCACTCACTCCCTTGACCAGATAAACACTTCCCTTCAAATCCAACTGCGGTAGTCTACTGAAGGGCCGAACAATAGAGAATTTACATTGACTTGAAATTTCGGTTGCATTTGCAACATCGGGCTCAACGATAACTATGTCTTTTATTTATAATATAAATAAATATGTTTTGGTGAATTCGAACAAAGAACTGATAGGCGTCTGGAGACTTTGTAACTGAACGTCTCACTTTGCGTTGAATTCAGTTCAACACCTATATAGGTATTTGACAGTGTGTTTGCCTGTTCGTGATATAATTGGAGACATTGCTGACTGGTTGAAAGAGTAGAGGAACTCACCTTGAAACAGGTATAGCGCGTATTAAATGCTGCTGTAGTGAATGTTGCAGCTGCTGTTGTTGCTGCTGCTGTTGATGTTGTTGGTTCTGTTGATGTTGTTGCAACGTGTTGGTTCCATCAGCAGCCTCTACAGCTGCAGCCACAGTGTTGGTCAAAGAGTTATCACTGGTGCTTGCGCAGTTGCTCCTGGCATCGCATGAAACAGCAACGGACCCACTCCGCAGCTCTGTGTGATGATCGAAACCCAAACCACTGTCATTCGAATTGTCACTGTGCGGAGGAAGTGGTCGCTGTGGTATTCGCTTTCCAGGCACTAGCTTTCCGTGTCCCGTCTAGTTTGCAAAAAAAAAAAAATGGTCATCAATAATTTGTACACTTAAGACGTTTATTCTACTGCGACTCTTGTTTACCCTCGCAATTGTATGTAATTTTCCGGGCAGACCTTTGCCTGGCTGTCTTTTCGATGGTATGCGAAAGCCTTTGCGATGTATCCGTGGGCTCATTGTTGAGCTTGTGGACATCGTCATGCGCATGCCTTAAAGGGTAAAAGAAAATAAGATATTAATACAATTATTACTTCTAACCACATAAAATTATCTTTCGAGTTGACGATCAACAAGAACTTCAGCTTTTATATAAGATCTGTGAGAATGAAAACAAATTCTGCAATCCGAGTTGATCTATTAATGCTCACTATCTATAATAAAGCATATATAATAAGTTTTAATTTTAATTTTTTTTAATTTTTTTAATAATTGGTCACTTATATATAATGCTCTTTGAAAGTCAATTATACAAATCAACAGAACACTTTGGAACATTTCCTAACACTGGACGTATAGATCACATTTAAGGTTTCACAATATTTACACTGGGAGCATCATTGCCGAATATAATATAAATGTGCCAAACGGTGCATTCAGTAATTATATTGCGTGCTTTTGTTTTCATTTGCCGCTCATTCATTTTTAAATAAGCGGTTTAATTTTTTCCTGTAATTAACTGTGACAAAATCAGCTGTATGCTACCGAAACCCGAAAAAAATCTACATTTAAATAAAATACTAGATAAAATGCTGCCACACTTTCAAATAGTGCGGCGCATGTTGTAAGATGCGGTCGCATGCTTGTCGTCTTCTATCCACAGGTTTCTTATAGGAAACAATTCTATTTAACGGCTAAAAGTCAATGGTATAATATTATATATATATATATATATATATATATATATATATATATATATATATATATATATATATATCTATAAAGCTACGAAGACCGTTTGATACGTCAGTGTTTTTTCGTCAAAAAATAACATGTTTTTTAAGCTATGATCTTGATAAGACTTGATGGAATACAGCATTTTCTTTGACAAATGCGGCGTTTTCTATCCACTGGTGATTTGTAATTTTGACCGAAGCTTCTTGAATTTCAACTGACGCTTTTGATCCTAATCTTATCGCTTAGCAAACTTGGCAATTACGGATAAAAATAGATTAAACTCGAACTGGATTAGAGACTAGAAATTGAATCAGCTATTTTGAGGTGTGTGTTATTTCATTGTATTCAAATTGTCTATTAAGTTGTCAAAATTGGCGAATCCTTTAAAGTATATATATTTTTGATAGGCATCAGCGGACGAGGTATATTTGTCTGAATGAATAATGAACAATATCAAGTCCAAAGATACAAAATTTGGCATGTAAGCTTGAATGTGTATATTTCCCATGAGCGTCATGTGTTATAACTGTTCGAATTGAATGAAATTTAGATTAAAAACAAAACAGTCTACAATGGTATTCTTTCAATGGTATTGAACTCTTGTTTCGTTATTGAGTTATTAAACAAATTCTAAATTAACAAGTCAGTCGGCGACAGTCGATCGGATCGATCTGTACAAAAAAATTAATTAATATTTATTATGATTAACTTCAATAAATACATTTTTATATCTTTTTGTCGCTTTGCGCATTTCGCTTCTTATTAAGAAAATATAAAATTCAATTTTTAGTGTCATATACCACGCATATAAAAAATTGTATAGGTTGCAAAACGAATTGATCGGGACTCGAACTCGCGATCCCTTGATTGACATTCTAACGCTCTATGCCCTGGGCCACCGACGAATGACATCGCCTGCCGACAAAGTCAAAATATCACAAATCGTATTTCCGTTTAATTGCCCGCCTTGCAAGTGTCTTTTGCTTAAGCAATGTTCAACTCATTATCGTTCGTTCTTGGAAGAGAACGTTGCTGTGTATGCATGTATAACTGTATGCGCGTTTGTTTTTACTGAGACGATTGTGCACTATGCAGACACGTATAGAAAATATTTATTAATGCAGATCATTCAATGGTAAACGCGCTTTGTGCTTCTGTATTGGCTTTATAAAATTATAAAAACAATAAATTTTGTCTGCTTATGCATAAAAAAAATTTCTGTGACGCAGCAAGTTGCAAGCCCCAGACCTCTCATCATCTGCAAATCGTATGTCCTATAACTTGAGCCACTGCTTTACATAGTGCACAGTCGGGAGCTTTTGCATTTGCATTCTAACGAAATTTGGTTATTGCTATCTCTTAAATTCTTAATATTTTCTGACAATTGCCTCATTTGTATAAATAAAATAAAAAGTAATTAATGTATAATTATTAAAAACTTAAATTTGTAATTGTCAGCAGCGAGATTTGAATTCGCGCCCTTGCAGCGTCTTTATGTCATTGTTGTTGTTGTTAATCTAACTAAAGCAATTGTTAGCCGCTGCATGAATCTGATCCTGATCATTCATTCCTTAATATCTTCTATGTTTATGATTCGATCGTGGTGAAATTTTCAGAGAACGTCCGCACAGGGACATCCTCAATATGTGCCTGAATCTAAATCTAAAGTCGGTAGCTTTAGAAATACGTTTTTTTCGTTGCTTGTTTGAAGGAATGAAAACAGCGCGCAAGCATTGGCATGGACGATACCAAACTTCACGATCAACGCATACTGAGAAAATGAGTGTGTATCTACTGAATATACACACACAGAACACGAAACGTAAGCGCATTCGACATAGCCGGTGTATTCAGTTCTGCTGTCTATCTCAGACTGTCAAGGCGTTGCTTGCTGCGCTCTGCATTGCAACCCCCGCTCAGCGTTCTGCTCTCTGGGCCTCTCCGCAATGCCGTTCGGCTGATTGCCGAACATGTGAGGATCCATGGTGAAAAATCAATTTCTTGTTCCAAATGAACCCTCTATTTATTGTATGCATAGTGGTACTACACTGTCGCATGCTCCCCGACTGATCCGCTGTTATTTGAATAAGTATGAAAATCTCACAGTCGTATTCTTTCGACTGTAGACTTTTCCACCAGTGTGTTTTTCTCTAATTTTATACGAATTAGCGAATTATCGAAAATGAAGAGAGTCAAAGCATGGCCAAATGAAAAAACTTAATTAAATTTCGAATTTTTAAAATTAAAATAAATATACTAAACGCATTAGTATACATAATTACATAATGTACATATAAACGCATTTTACATTATACAATGTACATATGTAATTACGTATACTAATGCGTTTAGATTTTGTAAATATCGTACATTAAATTAATTGAAATAAAATGCTTAATCAAAACAAAGGATGGGAAGAAGAAAATTTAAAATTAAATTAAATTGCAATATAACTTCCAAGAACTATACGAGTAATTTTGTTCTTTAAGTAGATTTAGTTATAAATACTTAGTTATCGAAATGTATTATAGAATATTATTAATTATTATATGATATATATGTAGATCAGAATATATTTTGTAATAGTATTAAAAACCAGCAAAAACAAAAACAAAAAACGAATCAGTCTGAGCGCATGCGGCAGTAGCCTGCATCAGTATTTTTAAGAGGTAGAAGCAAAGGCTACAGTCGACCGCACTCGATTGTCGGGGACTCTGTACTTATCGTAAAAAGCAAATAATAGTGAAAATTAAATATAGTTTATGATTAACTTTAATGAATGCATTTTTATATAATTTTCTCGCCGCTCGAATTAGCTTCGAATTTAGTAAACATTCAAGTAAATTTGAATGCAGTTATTTTTCACTTAATGATGATGATGACCAACAAAATCGAAATATATTAAGAGAATCACAAATCATATTTCCCTTTCATTGCTCGCCTGCAAGTTTGTTTTGCTTAAATAATGTTCACTCGTTATCGTTTGTTCTTAAAAGAGAGTTCTAAAGAGAGAGAAGCAATAGTGGAAGTGGTAGTGGAAGCAATGGTATACAATACTTTCAGTTTATGCAATAAATAAATTGTACGCGACGAAGCAGATACGTATACTAACATACATTTGTATTTCGTTGTGCCCTCTCAACTAAAGCGTAATTATTTTTAACTCAATTTATTATTAAATGCAACTTTCTGCACGATTTTGAGTTGCTTACCAAAATTGCTTTTGTAATGATGTTGGTATGTATTTGTGTTTGAGTTGTTGATATTATTGTTGTAGTGGTGATGGGTATAGTGAAGATGACTGTTGTTGTTGCTGTTGTTATGACCGCCATTGTTATAGTTGTTGTTCATCTTGCCGGCACTGCTATTGCCATTTCCGCTATGATGATGGTTCAGATTGTGCATTTTGGATGGAATACGATATCCAGACTCATAATATTTATACTGATTGTAAGTGAAACGCATTTTGTGATTTTGAGGTTATTTTAGAGGTTGTTTTCCTGCTAATGTTGCAACACCGTTATGTACTTTTATTAGACTTGACTTGATTTATTTAATATAAATTATTTTCAGCAATATATAAATTTTATGAAGATGATGATAGGAGCTGCTCTTAATATATTTAAGTATGTATATATTCATTTTTGGTTGATAGTAGTTGGCACCTATTAATTTTTTATTTTAATTATTTAAAAGAAATAAATAAATTTGTTTATTTTTAGACTTTCAGATTTTTTTATTCGCACATTTCACCGTTGCATTTAGTAATTTAATGATTACATTAAATACATTTTGGCTTTTGTTGTTGTCATTACTTTTTTGTTGTTGACGTTGTTTTTACCAGCTGTGAAAGAACGTAAGCAGAAAAAATCTTTACTGTAGTATTCATATTCAAACCGAGGGAAAAACGCGAGAGGTTCCTAAAAAATTCGTTTGCTTCATTTCTTAATTCGTATTTATTCAATATCGCGGGAGACCGAATAAAGAAACTACGAAGATAATACAATCTTCAGCACGCCGAAGGTGTGATACCCGTGCAGAGCCTGTATTCAATTTCGACCGATTATTCCTATATTACCTGTATAACATAGTAGTCAAAATTCAGCTAGATATAGTTGGTATACAAATTTCTAATTTTCAAGATAAGTTGCTATATTTTAAAAAGTAAGGATATATGTATATATGTACTGGGTCTGCCACACCATCTTTAATGCGTTTGGTAAAAATATATAATACCTACAGAATTATAAAAAAAAAAATTAATTCTTGCGGTATCAACTCCGCTGGGATTACTAACAGTTAAAAGTCTAGCAGTCACCAATACAATAATGACAACAATCATCATTATTAGGCCCTGTTTATAGTTACAGTGATTCTATTTCCCTGCATTCTAAGTATCGAAAGTATACAAATTGATTTTGTAAAATTATTTGTCAATTCTTCGTTTATCTCTCTCTTTTAATCTCTCATCCCAAGACACGCCTCAAGAAGAAGACTCCGCATATTTATCGATCAACAAACTTCAAGAGCACTCGAACAAAACATCAAAATCGGATCAGAAATAAGAAAGTTTTTCATAAAGTAATGCTCTTCCAACATGTGCGGGAGCAAGCCATAAATATGTATATATACACAGTAGCAAGGCTTTGCATATTCTCTATCAAATACTGAGTGTTACGCCACTTGGAATTTCTAAACACTATTAAGTATCACACTCGCCGACAAATGTGTTGCAAGTCTAAACTTAATGTATGCACAATTCTGCTAAAAACTAACTTTTATTATGGTTTTTATAATATTTGTAAGATTTGGTAGCTCAAGATTTGAATATATTATAATAACCATTTAAACATTTTTTGTTTAATTTGGCGCCAGCTTAAATTAGCTTTCGTTGTGAGAGGTTGCCACTAAAAAGGTATCGTCGTGATATAGATTTTGGGAATTGGGATATTTTTAGTTTAGTAGTAATAATTATCAAAATTCTTTTATTTTGAGTACTGTACAGGGTATTATACTATCGCGAACGCTCGACTGATTCGCTTCTTGAAATTGTGGCTCTGATTCTGGCTGCTTTAGAGGCGTTGGTAGAGTAAGCGATAAGATAATGTGATAGCTAATTATACCTTGTACTAAAGATTATATTTACTTTCTGCAAAATCATATAAGAGGCAGTACCAGAATTAGAAGTACCTATTAGCACTTTCATTTTTGATCACTATTAACTGCTGAGACAATTGATACGTGCTAGAAACACCAACTATAGTTTATAGTCTTATACAAACCATATGCAGATAAAGTTTATTTAAAATTTAGGAATGCCGCCTCATCAGAAATCGAAAAACAAGGTTTAAATACTTATTTCTGATAAATTATTCAAACTTGAATGTTGTTTTAAAAATACTGTCATTAATCTTTTAAATATAAAACGTAAAAATATGTGTACATACATATACATGTGTAAAAATATACATATGTATATATGTAGAAACATATATGCATATGTAACATACATATATATTAAAGTAATTTTCTAGTCACTAATACAGGGTATCATACTGTCGGCTGCACTATGAATATTATAAGTACGATTTATAAATCAGTTTTTTGGATGCAAGCGCCATTTGTGGGAAATTTGGTTTCAATGTTAAGTTTCTATAACTTGACTAATTCGTTCGACAATGTTTTCGCCGAAAGACAGACGAAATACCGATCAAGGCATAACTACAACGAATACAATGACGACTACGACAAAGATAAGAATGTAGCCACTGGTGTCGCGCGTTGCTCTTACATTTTTTCGCTGATAAAAAGCCAACAACACGCATACAATTAAAATACACAAAACACACACAATGAATACTTCTTAATCGGATCGGGAAAAATAAAAAAATAATAATTTCGAGCAGCGCGCACAAATATTTTGTTTATGATGTTTAACTGGAACAAGACTCAACCGAGTCGCGTTGCGATCACTTACGCTGAGATCGATGAACTAAAATTCTAAAGAACGACAGCCGTAATTATGCCTGAGCGCATGGTGCTTGGTTTCCAATGTCTACTGTTTTTGGTTCTGTTTTTTGTTGTTTTCGTGGCTACCGCCGACTCGCCCAGAGCATGGTCGAATTTATAAGGTGTAGTTATAAGATCGACCGGTCTCTCGCTTCAGAGGCCAGATCACTTTCAGTGAGCTGTGAGCCACTGTGAAAACAAAACAAATAAGATATTCCTATCTATTCACACTTATTGCCAAAGGCATGACTGATAAATAATATTGCATTTGTCTCTATCTCATACGCTAGTATAGTCTGGCCTTTGACAGAGATGATTTCACTTTTGGAATTCCACCTTGGCCCCAAGCATCACCAAGAGCGAGCTACAAATATAAAACAGCGGCAAAAACAACAAACGTGGCCGTTCGTGCTAAACACGACAATTGCCGACGACGATTATGACAACGGGTTTAATTGATTTCAATGTGTTTGTGCCGGCGCGTCGGTCACACTGATTCTGATTGCAACCGCAAATTTATAAGCGAGGAGCACTGCCAACGATACCGTAGATACCAATATGAAAATAAACTGGCTGCTACTGTTAATTAGCAGCTTTTGCATAAGCTCACATTCGTTAAGCACACAATTTCAGTGAATTACAGACACAAAAGTGCAACAGTGGTCAGCGCAACAACATTCCAAGTCTTTCAATATATACATATGCTTGTTAAAATACAACTTCATCCATATCTATTCACCACGTCAGACAGCAAGTTAAAAAATCAACGAATTTTTTATCATTCACCCTGCTCTGCAGTTATGGTGTTAAATACTTGTTGATGGCTGGTCTCCGTGAGAGAAATCAAAAAAAAAATTGATATCAATAACATAACTTTCGCTTGACACATATCGCAGCGTTTGGGATCCACTGTGCGAGCCGAAGTATGTAGCATTTTGTTGGACACAAATGATAAAAGCAAACACCAACAGTAAAATAGCGCGTAACTAAATAAATACAAGTTATGTAAATCGTACTCGCTATTGTTGACAGCTAGAAAGACCACCTAAAATTCAAACAGCTGCTTTAAACGTCCAAGAGGCACCTCAATCATTAACACAATCCACGTACGCCACAACCACAACTAAAGTAACGTTATTGTTGTTCTTGTTATTATAATCGGGATAATAGTTTCGCGAGCTAGGATCAGTGCTGCCGTTTCCTTTACAAGAAACCACTAGTCTTCATCAAAAAACACTAAACTGGTTCTTACTAAATAAATAATTTTGTATAATTTATTTCAATGAATTTAATTCATTTGGAGTAAGCATTCATATCGTTTGCTTGCTTCGACATGGAACCCCCCACGCTTCAGCTAGAAGCTGAACAGCATAGCAGACAACATCAGAGCAAACTACACCGAAAAAGTACTAAAAAAAGAAAAGACAAATATTTATTGTTGCTTATTGTTAAGACAAGTAAAGATAAAAAGCAGCTAGGATAGAATAAAGAATAAATACAGTGCACTCAGCATTTACATATACATATGTTGCCAAACTTCATGATCTACGCATACTGTCATTCGTAGGAGTGTATCTACTTGAACATACTAATTATACACACACAGAAACAAAACACGAGAGCATGCAACATAGCGCATGCGTTTCGTTCTGGTGTTTACAGGACTAACAACTTTTTCGATGATGCTTGTTGCGATCTGCTTTACCCTGTCCGCTCAACGTTTTCTCTCTGTGGTCCACTGCTATGTCGTTCGGGTTCTTGCCGGAACGTGTGGGGTTCTATGGTGAAGCATGCAAATGATTTAAATTTTTTTACTTAGTGTTTAGTGCAAACATCTACACTCGTACAGTCATTTAAAGGCACATTAAAACGCATACACGAACGAACAAATATAAATTGTAGCGTTAGTGATCTTCTTCTTCATTTGGCCCTATGATAGTGAAATTTTCTTTTAAGTTATTTCAAAGTTTATTATACGATCCTCAAATATCACAGCTTTAGCTTTTAAATAGGTGTCGTAATTGGTTTTTTTTTTTATCAATTTGTGGCGAAAGAGCATTTAAAATAAAAAAGAAACTTGCTATGCATATGGTATAAAAAAAAAACACATTAAGGGCATAGATATTTTTGCTTGTCTATTTCAATATGAACTTTAAACTACAACGGTATGAAAATTATGTATTTATTTAAAGACAAGCACTATTCCTCAATAAAAACAATATACGTAATCTTAAGAATAGTGAAAAGATAGATAAATTTTTAATAATAAAACCAATGTTGTGGATATTTTATTTGCCCGTCCGGCCCATACTCACAACCAATGCATTCTATGTCTGTATTAGACACTGGAGCTCAATTAAAAACTGTAAGTTGAAAAAAGTAAAATTGAATGTATAATGGAATATTATTTAGGTTTTAAAATTAACTAATAGTCATGAAAAATATAAATTTTATTTTTAAAACAGTCAAGCGTGCACAACAGTATAATACCCTGTTCAGTCTTCTAAATGAAGTATTTTGATAATAATAAAATTATCTAACAGGTGTTAAAACATTTATATTATGTCACTTTATATATGTCACTGCATTTATATGCGCATGTATCACAGCCGTTAGCTGCAAAAATATCTTTTCTGATATTTTTCATACATTCATCACAATTTCTCTACCGTACTTTCACTGTTCTCCATATTTATTATTTTTTAATTTATTTTTTCACAAAACAGATCAGCTGATTTAGGAAATGTGGCAAATTTTGACTGTCGTGATATTCTCACGACTATTTACTTACTTAAGATTTAACTAACCATTTATTTTGGTACTTAGTAAACGGAAAAATTCCAAAACAAATGAAACATCGTATAAATAATTATAGACGCCAATGTTCTTGGGGTCAACTTTGTTCATTGCTGTTGTTGCTGCTTGTATGGCTCTTGCCTGATTTGTTAGTTACTATTTACAGAAGCACAATAAACTGCGTTAATAACTACATACACCTTACCTTGAACCTTTTTCATATTTTTGTTGTTTTGGCTGCTGTTTTTATACCCTGTTCCAGGGAATGTATTTACTATGTGCAAGAGTGTAATTAATTAATCAGTATCAACAGCAGAGTCTATTGGACTATTTCGTCTGAGTAACTACAAGAGGTACAGGCACCAAATTCATATTTATCATACGCAGATCTCGTTCATTATATAGTTCAGATACGGTCCATGTTTGAGCTCATTTCTAAGTTAGCATTTTTACAACTCAGCGGGTGTCTAGAGAAAACTGTTCTGAAACGTGCAGAAGAGAATAAAACGAGCTGGTAATAGTTTTTATACATATACAAAATTATAAGCACGTACATCATAATTATGCTGCACCTTGAATGCTTACATTGTACATGTTCATATATACATTTTATTTACTATCAAAATAATTTTCAGGGTACCATACAGTTGCATATGACCAACTTCAGGCTGTCCGCTTTGTTGTTGTTTGTTGATGTTGTAAGTAGGGTATAATATAATACATTCATGGGTGAAAACAGCAATAACTATGATAACAATAAGAAACAACTAAAACAACACGAAAGACAATATACAATCATCTGTCATGAAAAATGTTATAAATTATACATACGAAATTGGGAATATGGGAATGCGGATTTATGAATATAAGTACATAATTATAGGTTCAAAGATGTCTCTGACTGTTACTTCAATTGCAACAAATTTATTAGCCCATTTTATTTTTGGGTACTACGTCTAAATACAGTTTATATCAGCTCAAAACAAAAAAGTGTCGCTTCTACGAGCTCTACAAGCGATCTCCATCCCTTAAATATAAATGTAAATACTTAAATAAAAACAAGCAGATTAGCCGAGCGCACGTGACAGAATAATTCCCTGTACAACTCTCTATAATAAAAATATTTTGGTAATTATTATTACTAAACTGCATATATATGTACACATATATATTCCAATTCCCAAAATCGATAGGAGTGCCCAACCTTTTTTTACGGTTAGTCCTTTATTTCCAACTTAACAGGAGCTTAAGGTGGAAGCATATTGAAACAATGCTACAAAAATCGGATAAAAAAAGAATAGAAATAAAATACATTTTTGCATTGAACCGTTTGAGCTTTACGGAAAGCACATGTGCATACGCATATGTATTTACACATATTCATGTTTCGCTCATGTTGGTACAGCAAAGCGATTCAATGTATAATGTTAGAGAAACAATTTTTCGGAAGTGTTTTAAAATAGTACTTTTTAAATACATGTTAAGTGTTTACTTAATATATCCCTGAACTGGGATCAAGCCTTAAAAGTATTGAGAATATGCAATTGCTCTAAGTGGCGAGAGGTAACTGTGTATAGGTTCCTTTAAACTTCCTATAACCATTAAGTTTATTCTATTCTTAGTTGGATACATGACACTTGACTATATGCCTTCCGTCTTAATTTAATTTAATTTGTCTATCCGTTCGTCCGTCTGTCTGTTCGTCGCTCCTTTTATCCGTTCGTTCGTCCGTCCATCTGTTCGTAAACTGAGCAATCAGGTCTGACAACTCATGCAATACACCGCAGTGCAATATACCTCAGCTAATTTAATGAATTTTGTTTTTGATGTATAAATTTTAATGTATAAATTATCATCGAGCCACAAACTTTTTTAAATATTACAAATATCATTGTGCATACATTGGACCTGCCACATAATTGCTGGCAAGTGTGATATTTGACAGTTTTAGTTAATAACTGTATACACACATATTTCTGTCTATGACGGACAGACAAACAGACGGACGAACAGGCAGGCAGACATAGCTCAATCGACTTGGCTGTTGATTCTGATCAAGAATATACGGTTAGATACTTTTCGTACAAAGCTAATATCCCCATACAGAGTATAAAACCCACAACTTTTTCTTACAACAGTTTGATTTTCACCGGGTATTCCTATTGGAGCTACATGATATAGTGATCCGATCGGACATATGTACTTTCTGCAGCAAATTCTAATTGGAAAATCTTATGTTTATCCGATAAACATTTCTGGACAAAATTGAATACCATGTTCTATAAAATTAAAAATAAATAGCTATATGTTGTAGTGAAATGATTTCAACCTAATACGAGCAGGATAATTATAATATTATTAAATACACAACTTGTGAGCTTAGATAGATATCTACAAGAAACCAGAAAGTTCTTTACACTAAACTAAATATAAGATAAGACTGTTACAAAATAGTTTCATCCATATAGATCAAAAACTGATCTATATACTATATACTAGAAGACAGAAATAAATACGGGCGGCCGAAAATTTTATGACAGATCGAGTCTTTCATCCCTGTATATCGGAATTACATACATATAATATATTATAATATGTTACAGGCAGAAGGAGGTTTGTAGGGGCTTTGAAAGTATATATTTTCTTGATAAGTATCAACTGTCGACACGATTGGGTTATGTCCGTCAGTCTGTCAGCATGTATGAACGTGTGGATCTGTAAAACATAAGACCATGCGCTGATCTAGGTTTCCCCAAACTGTGAATACCCCCTAGTAAAGCAGAAAATAAACTGTTTTATTTATAATTATGCTTGTTCTAACTGTTCAAAATGTTTCTGTTATCAAACTTCGAATCTTGTTCGAAAAATATGTGATCATAGTTGGTTGATTTACGAAACAAATAACTGTGCAATCGAAGTTTATAGCAATGTCTATGCAATTACGTGGGTTTTCGGTTGGTCTATGAAATAGACGCATTTTACATATCTTTGTCGTGAGTAAATAAGTGCAGTATTTTTTTATTGAAAAAATACTAAAAATAATCAAATAAATTGTTTTCGAGCTACATTTCAAGCAAACATGGGAAAATGGAGACTTCTTTCACTAGCAAGGGCTATCTAATCGAAACATTGCCAAACAGATAAAGCGCAGCTCCAGAACAGTTGATAGATATTTAAAGGATCCATATATGGAACACACTTCAAAGGTAAAAAAAAATAATATCAAAACAAGTATGCAAAATTGTTAGAATTGCTTCAAATTCGACTAAGTCTGCAGCTAAAATAAAGGAATTAGCCGGAGTAAAAACAAGTCCTTCAACTGTTCAGCGTACAATCAGAAATGCAGAACACCTGAAACGTCTGAAAATCAAGAAAAAACACGGAAGGTATACGAAGGGGGAAAGCAATACGAAGATAAGGAAACATTAACTGTAGCTGTTAAACTTGATTGGACCGAGATTTCCCTGACCTACATAGATTCTCTGTATTATTCTATGAAGGATCGGATATATGAAGTTATTGCTAACAAAGGAGACAGTACTCATTACTTAAATTGATTTTTTTAGACTCTGTACTTAAAAAGTGCATAGTCTACTAGGTTTGGCGAAAGCGAAATGTGCGTAACAGGCAGAAGGAGGCGTGGCAGACCCTATAAAGTATATATATTCTTGATCAGCATCAACAGCCGAGACGATATAGCCATATTCGTCTGTCCGTCTGTATGAACACCTAGAGCTAGAGTAACCACGCAGATCAAGTTTGTTTTAGATTTTTACCATGCCCCCTTCCACCACCGCAAATTGAAAAAACGTATTACTGAAGCTACCGACTTTAGATTTAGATTCAGATTTGGCACATATGGAGGATTTCAGCACAACCGGATCATAAACATAGAAGATATTAAGGAATGAATGATCACCAGGTTCATGGCAGCTGTGCGGCCAAAATTGCTTTAGTTAGAACAACAACAACAAGAAACGCCGCAAAGGCGCGAGTTCGAATCCCACTGCTGACAATTTCAAATTACATTTTTTAATAATTATAAATTAATTACTTTTATTTTATATATACAAATATTATTAGTTTTGCCTAATTTGTCAGAAAATATTAAGAATTTAAGAGAAAGCAATAACCAAATTTCGTTAGAAATTCGAATATATATATATATGGCAAATGCAAAAACTCGTGTTGTATATGTATTGAGGTTGCCGATCATGCAGTATGTAAGGCGGTGGCTCAAGTTATAGGACGTACGATTTGCGTGTGAGAGGTCTGGAGTTAGAAGCTTGGTGCATCCCAGACAAAATTTAATGTTTTTATAATTTTATAAAATCAATATATATGCACAAGACTCGTTTTTAACCACCAATTGATTTGTCAGCATAGTTTTCACAAGCATCTCAGTAAAAACAGCTACGCTGTACAGTTACAGTTATACATGTATACACAGCAACGCGCAAAAAAAATAACGGTTGTTTATTTGCTTCGCTCTCGCGCGCTTAGTATTGCTGCTCTCTTCCAAGAACGAACGATTATGAGTTGAACATTGCTTAAGCAAAAGAAACTTGCAAAAGGCGGGCAATGAAACGAAAATACGAAGTGTGATATTTTGACTTTGTCGGCTGCCCAAGTCGTTCGTCGGTGGCCCAGGGCATAGAGTGTTAGAATGTCAATCAAGGGATCGCGAGTTCGAGTCCCGATCAATTCAATTTTTATATGCGTAGTATATGGCACGTAAATTTACTTTTATATTTGTTCAATAGGAAGCGAATTCGAGCGGCGACAAAATGATGAAAATAAAAAGTATTTATTGAAGTTAATCATAATATATATTACTTAATTTTTTTGCTTTCCCCTATTAGTACAGTCTCCCACAGTCGTCCCCCGACTGTTGTTTAATTTCTAATTAATCAAATATTAACACCAATTAAAAATTTAAGTCAAAAAAAAAACCACTTTCTTTTAAAAAATTAATAAACCTAACTGCGTCTAATCTAGTGACCAAAAAAAGGGAACTCTTTTTTGAGTAGCTTTAAGAAAATGTTTGAAACACACAATTTTGTTAAATTTTTATAATCGTTTGAATATTATACTTGAAGTATAATTAAATACCAAATGTTTTGCATATAAACAGTCATCATTAAAATAATACATATTAAACAAATCTTGATGCAAGTAAGCGTGCGTCTAACCTAAGACCAGCAGTGTATATGTATATATATATATATATATATATATATATATATATATATATATATATATATATATATATATATATATATGCAAGTGCAGAGCAAAAATGCTGCTTGCTGCATGTCTGTATGTTCATACATAATCGTAAATTATTTATTATCAAAATACTTTCTATTTCATAGGTTGCGATTCAATTAAGCGGCTGCAGAGACACTGGTACTGGGTACACTCGACGATAAAGAGCATCTCAACTGTTGCGTTCTTACTCTTACATAGAATTCACAAGACCGCTCAAATCGAACAACAGAAAACATAATGATGAAATATTTTATAGACAATGTGTATTACACATGTACATACAACAGGTCAAAAATCTTCAAAATGTTAAATGAACAATCACGATTTCGGTCAATTAACAAACGTCTTGAACTTTATTCAAAGTCAAAATGCACATATACATATGTATATGTTTATCTAAAATGAAACGACAACATACTAACACCAAATATAAACATAAACCTTATAAATTTAAACGATTACAAAAAAGATTCGAACGGCAAGCTAAAAGACTTGTCAACATTTTGTGGACTTGTCAAAAAACAAAATAGAAAGAAATATATCTTGGACATGGCGAAGATTTTGATCCCTTGCCCTGTATAATCTTTATTAAGGTGAAAAATCAATCAAACCTTTCAACCTTAAGTTCAGGTTTGCAAACCAAAGTTAAAGTTTCGATAAACACTAGGTTTTGATTCGAGCTTTGGTTCATCATTTGACGCCAATTTTGTATTGCTTGATAGACAATTACTATACATTACTGAAAAAAATATACAAAATATAAATCAAACTTATATGAAAAAAAAAGTGCGCGCGGCAGTATAATACTCTATACAGTTCTCTATAATAAAAGTATTTTCATAATTATTACTACTAAAAAATATCCCAATTCCGAAAATTATATAGATCAGGTCCAGCAACTCATACAATACATGTTAGCTAATTTCATTAAGCACTCTGAATACATAAATATATAGATAATAGGTATATATTCACATGCATAATTTTCTTTCGATTAGCTTTAAACGAATCTCTACAGTTTACTTCTGATAAAGATGCGTATTTATTACGCTGGGCTTACAAATTTCACGTTCATTAATAATGTTTCTCATTAAGTTTTGGTAATATGGGTAATATTTTTCGTGGAATAATTAAGTAAGATTCTTTATACTGAAAAAAATAATTATTCATGAGTTTTGATAATAAATTCTTTGAATTCTGCATGTATGTTATTTATCAGTATTATATTAGACTTATTTAATCTTGTTAAATTTTGTGACAGATTATTTCTAAGAGGATATTTTAAAAGGTTTCAAAATCTGCTTATGTTTATGTTTATGCATTATACGAGCTAATGGGTTTAGGATGAGAAACTTGATAGAAGGAAGAGAGGACTTTAAGTTAAATACACAAAAAAATCTGTTATAATCGCACAGATTACTCGAAATGCGTTAAAGGCAAGATATATAAAGTAGGCCTCGAAGGAACAGAGACATTAATTCGGTTTAATAACGCAGAGGTGTTAATGTTCCCATTAATTAATTAAGCTATAAACAGACAGGGAAGGTTAATCAGCAAGAGTCTTCTAGAGTAAGAGGGCATGTCAATGCCAGCAACACAGTTAAAACCAGGAAAGGCTATCATTATCACTATCCCTAAAAAATGGTAACACCTTCACATTTGCCGAAAGCAGAAGAGCACCTGCAACAAATCATGCAACACTACCCCGATTCTCACAGTCCCTGGCCAAAAACTAAATAAAAAATAAATACAGATGAGACTCACATATAAAATAGATTCAATCAGCCTTAAGCAACAAAATGAAAGCCATTAAATGCCTATTAAGACCTAAATAAATACAACTAAATCAATCCTAATATCAAAAATAAAAAAAACCTAAATCAACAATCGATAAACTTAAATATTTATTTCACGCCTCAATTCGTATATCCCTCATATCCCGCATATCTACGCTCATCCCCTAAAACCAAATTGCTTTTTGAATCAAACATACCCACAATAGAACAAACAAGTCAGGCAGTCGGGGAAAGCTAAAAAAAATTAAGTAATATATATTATGATTAACTTCCATAAATACTTTTTATTTTCATCATATTGTCGCCGCTCGAATTCGCTTCCTATTAAGCAAATATAAAAGTAAATTTCTTGGAAGAGAGCAACAATAGTGAGTGAGCGCGCAAAAGCGATGGGAAACAAACAACCGTTACTTTTTTTGAGCGTTGCTGTGTATAAACATATAACTGTAACTGTACAGCGCTCTGTTTTTACTGAGATGCTCATGAAAACTATGCTGACAAATCAATTGGTGGTTAAAAACGCGTCTTGTGCATATACAGTATGTCAACTAATTCTTTGCAAAATAAAAAATGTGACACAGTTTCAACTTTAACATAATAATTTATTAGGAAGGCCTTTTGTTTTCATGTTCAATCTTTCACAATTTAGTTCATATATATATTCTTAAGCAAAATAATAAGCAAAATTAATAAAAATTAAAACAGAACAGCTTATATTTGAGTTTGTTGCTGTATTGGGGATCAATAAAGCCAAAATTGCGCGCACTTCTTGACAATTCATTTGATAAAATGTCTAAATAAAACTCTTTTGTCATTATATCATTAAAAATGTGCAGCTCTCCAACGCCTTTGGATGAAATACATCCCCACACGATTACTGAAAGCTTGTCAAACTTAACAGTACGCACTATGTTTTTGGCCTGGAAGGCTGTTTTTGGCTCTCGCCAAATTTTGCTGGGTCTATTATTATAGTATATCATGATCTTGATCTCATCACAAAAAATTACATCATTCCAGTACTCCGGAGAACTGCTAAAATTAAAAAATGCGAATCTCAAGCGCTTTTCAATGTTAACAGAAAACAGCAACGGCTTCTTCCTTGCAACATATGATGAGAACTTGTGGTGCTTGAGTAGTTTCATCACAGTCTCAGGGCATACGGACTTCTTCCAGTCTGTTTTTATATCACTTGTTAACTCTCTGAGGCTTGTTTACAGTTTTTCTTCAATTGTTTTCAAAATTTTTTAGCAATCCCGCCCAGAGAGCTTTGGTGGTCTGCCTTCAGAACTTTATAAGTCCAGTCTCTTTTCTTTTTCAGCGCGGTTAATAATATTGTAAACTGTAAAAATGAAAGTAAACCAATTTAATCAAAATATCCCCAGTGCATTTTCCAGGCATTGTAAAAATCTTTAATTTAGCAGTAACGTACACTAAACCAAAGCAAATTTTGAAACAAATGAGTGCAAGGAAGACTAGAAAAAAACACGCGATCGGTTTTCTTAGAATTCGCTATTCCGTTAGTTTTCCTTTGGTCTTCTTTCAACCAGTGTTTGTATTTTGCAAAGAATTAATTGACAGCGTCAATTATGCTGTTGTTTTGTTTTCTGCACTTTTTTCGTGCTTTACTTGGAATTGTATTATTTACTTTTATTATTCTTATTTCTTATACATATCTTAACAGTAATTGTTAAAAAAAAATGTTCCCAAATAATGCCATTACTAATATTTCTCATGTTAAAGTTGAAAGTTTGTGACTAAATTTATTTTGCAAAGAATTAGTTGACAAACTGTATATTGCTTTTCTAAAATTTTAAAAACATTAAATTTTGTCTGGGATGCACCAAGCTTCGAACCCCAGACCTCTCACACGCAAATCGTACGTCCTATAACTTGAGACACCGCCTTACATACTGGACGGTCGGCAACCTCAATACATTTGTCACATATATAAATACGAATTTCTAACGAAATTTGGTTATTGCTTTCTCTTAAATTCTTAATATTTTCTCTCAAATATGGAAAAACTATTAATATATGTATGTATAAAACAAAATTAATTAATGTATAAATATTAAAAACTTAAATTTGTAATTGTCAGCAGTGGGATTCGAACTCGCGCCTTTCCGGCGTTTCTTGTTGTTGTTGTTCTAACTAAAGCAATTTTGGCCGCCATGAACCTGGTGTTCATTCATTCCTTAATATCTTCTATGTTTATGATCCGATCGTGCTGAAATTTTCAGAAAACGTCCGCACAGGGACATCCTCCATATGTGCCAAATCTGAATCTCAATCTAAACTTTACGATTTGCGGGGGCGGAAGGGGGCGTGGCAAAAATCTAAAACAAACTTGATCTGAGTGCAAACTATACACGTGTTGTCACCATATTTGGTTACTCTAGCTCTTATAGTCTCTGAGATCTAGGTGTTCAAACAGACGGACAGACGGACATGGCCATATCGTCTCGGCTGTTGATGCTGATCAAGAATATATAAACTTTATAGGGTCTGCCACGCCTCCTTCTGCCTGTTACGCACATTTCGCTTTCGTCAAACCTAATAGACTGTGAACTTTTAGTTCAGAGTCTAAAAACCGGAGCAAAAAAATGCAAAGAAAAACATTACCTAACTCCCACTTCCAAACAAAACAATTCCCCTCAATTGCCATTTCCCCCTTCCCTTATCAACACTGCCCTACAAAAATAAAGCAAATCCACCAAGCACATACAAACAACAATTTCTAAAACTCAAGGACAAATGCAACAATTACACATTCATATACATGGGCGACTCTTTTTAGAACAGTACAGCCACTTCAGCCATTACCACCGAAAACGAAATCGTAAAAAAATGTAGTAGTGAGGTAGAACTCATCCTCCTATTAGCCGAAACCATAGCCATTTTAGTTGCACTAAAACTTATTCAAAAAAGAAACGAAAATACATAATTTGCTCAGACTCTCTCTGCTCGATTAAATCCATCTGCAACATCAACAACAATAATTTATACCCCATAACCATTAGAACCATCCTTACCAAAACTGCACCTAAAATAGTAACGAGCTAGAAGACGCTGCAATCAAATCCACATTCAACATGCCCCTACATTACCCTCCCAACCTTAACACAACAGACAGAAGCAAATTCCTTGCTGAGGAACTAGCTCAAAAAATCAAACACAACATTAAGCTCTACAACAGATGGCAACAACAACTAAACACAAGCATAACACGCACAACTCATTACCAAAAAAATATAATTCAAAAAAGTATTACACGCATCGACCAAATTAAAATACTTAGATTTCGACTAGGACACAAAAGATTCCCACAACAACAACCCTGACAACGTCCCCCTGCATTAACTGCCACACAACAAATCTTCCAAAACATGTACCCCATCTCC
Source organism: Drosophila macrospina (assembly GCA_035042075.1). Classification (NCBI taxonomy): domain Eukaryota; kingdom Metazoa; phylum Arthropoda; class Insecta; order Diptera; family Drosophilidae; genus Drosophila; species Drosophila macrospina. The sequence continues at coordinate 60,724 of JAWNLW010000197.1, forward strand.
AAAATAATCGAATTTCTTAAAAAACAAACATATACAACCTCCTTTAACCCTAAAGTTAATTAAATTAAATCTAAATATGCAAATATATAAATATATAAACCCAACTAAATTGTGCACTACCAAGCCGAAGTCCTCTGTACCAAGCGCGTTAGTGTTCATTTAAATTATATTAGCACTGCTTTGGCGACCTCTGGTTGTTAATTTGATGTCATCAAATCAAATCAATTTAAATTATATCTAAAAAGTTATATATAAATATATAAAGCAATTTTTATATATGTAGGTAAAATATCAATTTATAATCGAGAAGAATTCGGAAATGATTTAAGCTCTCAAGATGCATCAGATCAAGCGTGTAATTAAAAATATGAGACCTGCTCCCATCAAATAACATCACCTTATATTTTGAGCAGTTTATGTGTAATAAATTAGCTTTATAACAAGCAAGAAAGGAATCAAGATCTGCTTGTAAAAAATGATAAGAATTGATGTCATTAAAAATAAACTTTTTGGGTTCTAGAATTAAGATATTTGGAGATCCTCCATACAATGAGTTTATGAATAAAACTGATAAGATTAAGTTTTTTAAGCTGGAGACAGTGTAAATGTCTGAATTTTATTCAGAAATCCTTTGATCTATTTTGATCTATAGTTTTTAATATCAAGCTTAGATCGACTTTTACGAAAAGGATTAATATACGATTCTTTCCAAATGGATAGGAAAGAGTAGGACTTAACCGAGAGTACAAATAGAAAAAGTACTGGTTTATAAAGAGATCCAGCACAATACCTTAGTATACATTCTGGTACTTAATCAGAACCGGGTGAATAACTAGACTTGATTGAATTCAGTTCATTAAGTAACGAACAGAGGACCAAAAATACAGTAAAAAATACCAAAAATAATAAAATGTAATTATAAGGTGAGTTAGATGAGAAGTTAGTAGTTGAATGAGTGGATTGAAGGAGTCTGCAAACAAATCGGCCGCAGTCTGATCAGAGTTGGCTTTCATATCTTCATATGATGCAAAAGAGGGTAAATAATATGAATTACATTTAATGTTAACGAAGTTATAGAATTGTCCAGGATTTCGACAACGATTCAAATAATCGTTGAAACAACGCGGTCTAAGCGAAATAAAGTTTGATCTACCGGAGGCAATTGAAGAACTTAGAAGATATGGAGGCAACTATAGCAAAGTAAAAGACTGCGAGAAGGAAAGAAACGTATATACTCGCATTAGAAAAAATTCTTAGAAGACGGTACAAATCCAACAATTTAGAGGCAAAACTAGGAAATTACGCAAAAAAAAAAAAAAGAAGCAGCTGAGTTGCGGAATGCACCGAAGGAACAATTCGAGGTTATAAAAATCGATGTATTAGTGTGGCCATTTTCAGGCGACCACAGCTATTCGATTCTACAGGGGGTACGTGACTTTAAGGATGTAATGACTATGTATGACATTTATCACAGGCTTAACTTTAAATGTTTGCTAAACAACTGCTTACTGAATCTGTGTAATTGTATATAGCTTATGTATGAGCAAAAGCGCATTGAAATATTTCGTCGCTATACGTAGCATAGCATCACCAGCAGAGATGGCTACTTCCGATGTAGTTAAGTTCATCGTAGAGGGATTTCAGTATTGAACTGGCATAGCAGCAGCTATCTTATAGGGTCTTTTCGCGACACTACATGCGGCTGATCCACTTACATACGAATGTGTCTAATTTTTGCTTTTAACGTACATTACAACAGCTTATAATAGGGATTTTTATAATTTTTAAGTATTCATCGATAAACACAAAAGACACTCAAATATGTCAAGGTGTATGGCATTGGATGGGCTCATCCAAAACGAACGCCACTTTCAGACCTCATGTGATTTCGTATTGCGATGAAACTCACTTTCGATCCGAAAGTTGAAAATGGCGTCGAATCAGCTCTCGTGGAAAGGCCCCATTATATTGCAGATCGTTAAGTGAGCTAAGCGAAAGGATGATCGTATCCGAGAATGATCGCAAGGAAGAAAGGAAAGAAAGGAAAATCAAAGTGAACGGCGCGCGGCGGCCAGATAGAGCTTGCTTCGAATGCTGGAGTACCGACAATCAATGCGCACAGTGTTCCAATTCTAGTGATCGCAGAGCAGTTCAGGGTGACAAGCGTAGGGGTGAGCCGGATAAAGAAAATTTGGCAGTTGTATAAAATTATAAAATCTGTTTGGTGGAGAAAAAGTTCAACAAAATATATATTTGATACGAATATCGCAGTCAGTTATATTCATGTCACTAATTCCAAAAACTTAAATTTTAAGCACTCATATTAGTAGATATCACGGACTAGGAAGAAATAGGGAAAACTGAAGTATACTTCAGGAAGACGTAAATAGTTTGATTAAATAGCGTATAAATAAGATATAATCTCTAACTATATTATTAGGAAGAGATGCTCCAAAAATGATTGAAGTAAAATTAATTCACAAGAAAAATATCAATGCTAAATATTATTAACTACTATGAGCGTCAGAGTAACAAACTCAAAACCATTTTATTGCAATCCACGACGTTTGTCGTATTAAGAAGGACGCATAGTATGAGAAATGTTAGAGGACCTGTTAGAAAAGAAACTTATTGGTCCCAGTGAATTTCCTTATGCTTTTCTTAGAAAGAAAAAATCAGAAGAACTTCGGATATCGTTACTCCGTACCGTTGTTTTTCTAGCGTTTCAAACATCTACCATAAACCCGATCTGAAGACGATATACATAAAACTTCATGCCATATTTGGACTCTCAAGCTCTTATTGCTGAATGAACTTTGTTTTAATCAACTTATTGTAGTCCTTAGTGCGAGCAAGATATCCCTCAAAGCAGATGCGTTTCAAAACTTAAATTTAGCGCTCCCCTTTATTTTACATAGGCTGTTAATTGTAATGTTAGGGTACCAAAGATATAGAGCTAGTATAAAACAGAATCAAGTTTAATTAGAATAAGTTAAACACATTTTTGAACCAAAATGCAGCGCCCAAAAGGGTACTGTGTGCCAAAAAGAGAGAGAGAGTAAAATAAAAACACTCTACATTTTACATTCCGGTTCAGAAAACTTTTTCTGGGCACATTAGAACGATGTGTGCCAAAAATAAAGGCTAGAGATTAAAAGATACTCTTGTAATGGGTTTTTGTATACCCTGCACCAATTAAAAATATCCAAAAATGCGTAAAAGGAGTGTTTGGAAAAATTCGGTGCTGAATAAAATTTCGAAAATTTATTTATCGCAGTACACGGTTGTCTAACTAGAAATCGATTGCTATACGTCCGCATTCTGCTCGGAAAATTGTATCGAAGTGTCAGCTTACTTTCATTTGTTACTATGAAAGAACGAAGAAAGATGGAGATGCGTGACTTCCATCCCTACACGGTTCTAAGCACATTAATGATTCAAATACTAATTTTAGCGGGCATATTTTCTTTTAATATCTGCTGTAAATGCTATAATTAATTCAATATTAAAACATTTTTTGTTTATTTTTTTATATACCATTTACCAGAAATGCATTATCTTTTTGCAAAAGTATGCAACAGGCAGAAGGAAGCGAGACAGACCTACAAATTATAAATATTCTATATCAGTATCAACAGCGAAGTTGATAAGCTGTCCATATGAACGCATCGTTCTATACGAGAAACTATAAGAAGAGAAACTACTGCCAGTAGATCAAAATCATTTCAAATTTCTGAGACCTTCTCCTCCCCCGTCATTAAAAAAAACTATATACTCTGCAGAGGAATTAATGTACCCTTTGTGCTTTGTGCAAAAAATTTCCGTCTGCAAACCCTCTGTTATAATCAAAATACTTAACTTAAGAGCCTGTGCAGGGTACTTTATTGTCGCGCGCGCTCAACTTTCGTAATTTTCCAATTTTTTATGAAAGTTTCATAAAGATCGCTCCACAAAGCTATTAAGAAAAAAAAAACATTAAAAAAATCGATTTGATGTGCAAGCATGAGAGATATAGACGGAGCAAGCACCTGCATGTATATATATGTTTGTATTATGTATAAATTGTATAGTATATGAATAGAATACTGCATGCTGATATTTATATGTTCATTCATAAGTCAATAAGCCTGTGACTTTTTGAATATTCCACCTCCTAACAGGAAGGGCATCTGGCATCTATCAGTTAACTCTTTTATTAAGTTCCCATCATTAAGTTTGTTTTTTTCATAACTTTCATAATTTAATTATTATATATTTCTTAGTCTTAAACTAGCAATTGTGACTGCTACCACAATGAATCAGCCAGCATCTAAAACATCCTACTAAGTGTTCTAAATGAAAAGAATGCAACTGCAAGTCTTTGTCAATTAATATATCAGATATCGAACGAACTAAATCAAACTATAAAAGATGCTTATGTCAACACATATGTCCGATCGCCGGATCAGCCGGATCGGATCACAGTGTGCACGCACATCAAAAAAAACTTATTTCTCAGAGACTATAGGAGCTAGAGTAATCAAATTGACAACCAAAGTTTATGTTTATCTTTGTTTCTTTCATTTTCATTTCTTGTGCAGTAATATTAGTTTTCCAACTATGTCTGTCTGGTGCATTAAAATTGCAAGTTGCAGTCCGATTCTAAAGCTGACTACATTTGTTGTTGGTTGTGTCAAAACGTAAGTCATGTTATGTGTGTTGGTTACACACACCGAGTTCAAACTACATTTCCAGTCTAATATGGGGCTGTGAATCTTATCATGAGGCCGAAATAAACATGCAAACGTTTATAAGGCAAACGAAACAGCGCATTAATGAGTAATTAATATTCCTAAAATATTTACACCTTCTTTTAATACCCCTATTCCAGCTTCTGCAAACATGGCTATCTCTAATTCTCCTCAGCCCGTGGCTGTACCTGTAGTGGAGAGTAGGACTGTAAAGCCTCTTTCTACGGATCCACTTAGAATGAAAATTTTCGTTTCATGACTTGCTCCCGAAACATCTTTTTATGATATTGAACCATACATCAATTCCAAAATTAAAACTACTGACCTTAAGGTTGATTAATTGGAATTGAGATATGTCCTCTTTTAAAATTGGTGTCTCGGTCGAAGTCTTTAAAAGCAATTTGTTTTCATTTCTTCTGATCGCAAAACTTAATTGTAACAGAGTACGAATCAACAAGTCAACTAAATTAAATTCTGCGGCGCTTCATTGTCGAATGAGATGCCAAAAAACTAATATCATCTCTCCTACCAAAATGTTAGAGGTTTAATACTAAGCTCCCTAAATTATTTGTAGATAGCCTATCTTTTGAATTTAATGTGATTATCTTTACTGAAACTTCGTCAAATTCAGATTTCAGATTTATCTGTATTTCCCAATAAATACACCCCTTTCAGATATGATCGTCAATCACGAGTGGGGTATTTATTGCAGTTGAATCTGACTTTTCATCTATAGCGATACCTTATTGAAACTCATCAAATATTGAGTTTATTGCTGTAAAATTCTTAAAGAACAATTATTATATATTTGTTACCTTTTCTGACCAGCTTTAACGAATTTATTAATTCTATTTTAGACTTGTGTCTTTCTTAAGTTAATCCGATTTGTTACTGTAATGACATTCTTATTGATCTAATGTTTGTATCAGATCCACTCTTTAGGTTAGAATCTCGCATCGTTTCTTTAGTTATTCCATTTCAACCTATATTAGATTTTAACATTGCCACTTATACTTTTTATAATGTGTTAAATTCACTTTTGAGCAGTTGTGCCCCGTAAGTTCCCTTTGAGGTCTAACAGACCCCCTGGTTTACGCAAAATCTAACAATGTTAATGAATGCTTAATCTCGATATTATAAAAGATAGAAGGATTCGGGACATTCGTCTGATTTTCGCGTTATATCATAGCCAGATCTAACTTTATTACGATTAGCTCGCGTTCTACATCGATTATTTGAATCGTTGTCAATTGCAAATTGCTCAAAGTCCTAGACAACTTTGTTAACTTGTTAACATGCACCTCTTCTGTAACCTATGAAGATATGAAAGCTATAGTAACTCTGATCAGGCTGCGGCCGATTTGTTTAAAGACTTTTTTAATCTACATATTCAACTACTAATTTCTCATCTAACTCACCTTATCCTTTCAGTTTATTAAAGTCAAAGAAAATTTTTGGTCTTCTGATCTCTGAAAGTTCGTTACTTAATGAACTAAATTCGATCAAGCCCAGATATTCACCTGGCCCTGATGGAGTACCAGGATGTATACTTAGGTATTGTGCTGGATCTCTTTGCATAGCAGTACTTTCTCTATTTATAATCTCGATTAACTCCTGCTCTTTCCCATCTACTTAGAAGGAATCGTATATTGTGCCTTTCCATTAAAATTGACCTTAGCTTGATGCTAAAAACCAGAGAGGTATTTCCAAATTGTCCGCTATGCATAAGGTGTTGAGAAAATTATTACATCTCAAGGCAGGATTTCAGATAAAAATTCAGGTTGATATCATTTATACTGAATTTAGGAAGGGTTTTAACTCTGTCAACTACTATCTCTTGCTTAAAGAACGGCTAACGGTTTTACTCACAAACTCTTTATGTAGATGTCCGACTTAGTTCTATAACCCAAAAGCTGCTTTTCAGATCCATTTTTTTAAGCCAATCCTTATAATTTCTGACTTTCCTCAGGGAAGCCATTTTGGTTCTCTACTATTATATCTTATCATTAACGATCATCCGTCAATTTTTAAACACTCTCGTATACTAATGTAACCACTAAGCTGCTTAAAGTATAAGGTGATGTAATTTTATCGGATAAGACCGCATTTTTAAAGTATTTAGAAATTCTTTTAGATCATAAATTGAAATTTGCTCTCCATATATACACTGCTTGGTAAAGTCTACTCAAGTAGCTGGGTTCATCAAACGATGGTCTAGAGACACTTATAAGATAAAATTACTTTATATTTATCTTGTTCGGCTCATTCTGGAATACGGATCTTGTGTGTGGTCTCCCCAATATCCGGTTCACCAGGACAGAATTAGTCGTGAGTTTGGCGCTTCGTGGTTTAACTGGCTTTAACTCTTCATCTAGAAGACTTTTGCTAATTAACCTTTCGTCTCTAACCAATCGCCGCGTTATGCTGTGCGTGTTATTTATAGTTAAATTAATTAAGGGCAAATTGACTCCTTGCCTTTAACGCATATACTACTTACTAGGATTTGCGAGAACCTTTTCGAGTACGCTATGCTGAGTATAACAGACGTTTTCGTGTATTCAACTTAGAGTCCTCTTTTCCTTCTAAACAATCTAAACTCTTCAATCTAAACCCTTTAGCTCGTTTAAATTACCACTTGCTTTAATACTTATTAATCTGATAGTGTTCTTCTGGGGTTTCCCCAATCCTTGCAACAAAGGTTGAATCAATTTAATGCATTTTATTTCTCGGGCTCCAATGAGTACATATACTGAATGTACATGTAAAAATTACTTCATCAAACTATCCTGACCTTATACTTATAAGTTTAAAATAAATTTTTAATAATGAAAATTTAAAAAATTGGGTTAAAACGGAACTAACGTTCTTTGTTATTTTGAGATTGATTTCCTGGTATTTGTGTAGTGATATACAATATGTTTACAATCGGGCAACTATTTCATTGGTCAACATAGAATATAATTTTATTTATTGATATAATTGCAATGATTAGGCATGGCAGACCCTAGAAGTATGTATATGTTTGATCAGCATCATTAATTTTTTATAAACATCTGCATCTCAAAGACTTCAAGAGACAATTAAGCACACTTACATCTAAAAATATCATCAAGTTTGTTTAGAACTGCATCACACATGAAGATTTTCAAATAGAACTTCATTTTACTATCCCACTTAATCGCATCAAAATCAGTCAAAAATAGTTCATCCGTAGCTATGGCGGTTCTAAGTTTATGAGTAACACGAGCGCCAGCAGTAGCAGTCATATATTGTGCCACCTTAGCTATCTATAAACGCGTCGATCTCAGAAACTATTAATGCATTTTTTTTATAATTTTCGGACAAATACTATTTTTGCAAAAAACCAACCTTGGTTTCCAAAATTGAAATTAAACCTAATCTGCTTTCCTGAATGCCATATTAGGTGTTTCTCGAACCTAGCGCTCCTAGGATGGCTGCGTTTTTACGGACAGCATACTGAGATGGATATATTTACCCGACTAATCAAGAATATATTTACTTTCTATTGTCTTCCACGCTTCCTAATGTCTTTATCCTTCTTTTTTCGCATGTGAATAAACTTTTCATACCCTCGTGTACCCTCGGAATAGCGTATAAAAAAGTTATATTTTTGTGTTAAGGTAGCTAGCTACGCTCTCTATTTTATTCCAGGGTTTGGATCAACTCTAGTGCCTATATGCATTAAATAACATAAGTATGGTTTATTTTGTTGCATACAATAACAAATATAAGGCCAAAAGCGCAGAACCACTTGAGGTTATTCACTCAGGCTCATATTACGCAGAGCGAACCGCTAGAACTCTAGAGGGCCATTTATCTGACGGCGCATATTCCACGCTACGCTTATGTACCGCCTTACAAGAGCACCATATATATAATAAGGATCATTCATAAAACCCAACACAATGGAAACAGTCGCGTTGTTCTTCACTTTATAGGCGACCGTGACAATAGTCTGGAATGATGTGAAAAAAATCGAATGTTAAAGCCCAACAAATAGTATATAAAGTGTTAGCTGAAAATTAAACAACACCAACATATAAAAATAACAAGCAAAAAAAAAATCGAAAAAAAAAATAAAAATATGAAAAAGAGGATCATTAGGATCAAAAACCTAAAATCAGCTACATTCTATAAAAAGAACAATCAGCAGACCAAGACCCCGGTCATCAACATCACCTGTGCGTCAGCGCCGTTGGCATCTTCCTCCTCCAAAAAAAAAAAAATCTAAAAGAAAATAAAACAAAACTTTTCGACCAGTACGACGAGCAGCATCGGCACCGCCTAAGCCCATAGGCCGTGGACATCAGCAGCATTTAATAACACACACAAACATTGGATAACTCGGGAAAGGGACGCACCGATACTGAAAGAGGCGCTTGAGATGTGCCCAACCGATGGACCACGACCTCTCACAATAGAGGAGTACAAAAGAAGGACTGCTGCGAGGGAGCGTCAGCACCGACGACACCAAGCTAACGCCGATCAAACAACGAGGAGGCGAGAAAGCCAAACTAATAATCAGGAGGCATTTGGCCATTGTGCTGTTGAAGGCAAGAGTCGATGACAAGGCCCGCCAACAGCGTGTAGTCCCTATACATGAACCTGTAGACAAACTCCATCAGATCAACACTCTGTTTCAAAATAGGAAGGAGCGGGCTAACCAATGCTAGGTACGAACACTTAATATAAACCTAACAATCGCTCAGTTAAACAACTAATTGTAAACTTGACATTTGACCATGTAAACTACAAGGTGTTCCTCTGTTGATATTATAAATTCATTTATCAAAAAAATAGGAGAAGGAAAGATAAAGTTTTGATCAAATTATTATAAGTTGATCATTCAAATTTCTAAAACAGAGATATTATTCAATTATCTCCCGTGGTCCACCATGGAATTAATAGACACAAAGACGGTGGATTCCACCGTCAATGTCATTAATAAAGTCGAGGTAGAAACACCAAACTTAAAAGTAATAACAGTTCTCCTTATAACTATTGCAGTTCTAAAGTGTATAAGCCTTTTTAGACTCTGTACTTAAAAAGTATATAGTCTTCTAAGTTTAGCGAAAGCGAAATGCGAAAGCGAAATATACATATTCTTGATCAGCATCAGCAGCCGAGACGATGTAGCCATGTCCATCACCTAGATCTCAGAGACTATAAGAGCTAGAGTAACTAAATTTGGTCACAACACTCGTATAGTGTACACGCAGATAAAGTATGTTTTAGATTTTTTCACGCCTCCTTCCGCTCTTCCGTAAATCGAAAAAAAGTATTTCTCAAAGACAATAAAAACTAAAGTAACCAAATTTGGTGACAACACTCTTATCGTATGCAAGCAAATCGAGTTAGTTTCATAAAAAAAATTTTCAGAAGATATTAATGAATGATTGATCACAAAAATTGCTCTAATTAGAACAACGACAATAACAATAAGACGCTGCTATGACGCGAGTTCAAATGTCGCTGCCTACAATTACAAATTTTATTTTTTAATAATTATTAATTTATAAATTGAAGTTTTTTGATTTTCCGATTAGTATAGAGTCCCACAGCCGACTGAGATCGTCTGTAGCCTAACGGTACTATCACTAAGCATACAATACATAGAGGGTTCATTTAGTACTAGAAATTGATATCACTTTTTTGCTTCACAATGGAACCCCATATTTTCGGCAAAAAGCCGAACGGCATAGCGGAGAACCCCAGAGAGCAAAATGCTGAGCGGAGAGCGCAAAGCTAACATCAGCAATCAACGCCGAAAATGTCAGTAGTTTGTTTAAGAAAGACGAACTGAGTGGACGGTCTACGTCACTTGCGCTCACGTTTTGCTTGTATGTATGCGGTGTATGTGTATGCGGTAGATACACACTAATTTTCTCAGTATGCTTTGATCGTGAAGTTTAGCAACGTCTGTGCCAAACTGAGTTCATTGCTTGCGCGCTGTATTTTGTCTTTCAAGCAAGCAACGAAATCGAATGCTGTAATGCCCCTGCCCCTTCCTTATACTTAGATTTCGACTGCGGCTTCAGAAACGCTGCCATGGCTCTGTGGATATCGTCGCATTCCCGCGAAATGATCGTATGTAGAAAAATGTGATTTTACAGGAGAAGCTTTTTTTTAATTTTCTCAAAGTAGAGTGGTTTTTTAGCAGCCATTTTTTCATAAGATCTTATTTTATAGTTGTAATAACGAATGCTTGTTAAATTTTTTTTAAATATGGCCAATTGTGTTTACAGCAGCAATTTATTTAAACACACGATCATTTCGCGCGTCATGTTTTTGGTGCAAAAACAATGTAAGTTCAACATACGATATGAGAAAATCCTTTATTATTTATATAAAAAAAGTTAAAATAAAATTTTGTTTTTATTTTTATTAAACTTATGTAAGAAATTCATATAAATCATATTTTTCTGTATGAAATTAAAGTATAAATGAAAATAAAAAAAAAAAAATATAGCATAAGGCAAACATCTTCAGTTTTCATCTTCTTCATCGGTTTCATCTAAACAATCTACGATTGTTTTACAATTTTTAAGATTTACATATTCACTATGATATTTAGTAGGTATACTGTTAACATTGCATAGATTTTTTAAATCTAAAAACTTCTTTTCTGAAATGCTTAACTTGTTCTTGTATAAACTTTTAATATTTTGATTCAAGTTTGATATTTGAATATTTTTTTGTATTTGTGTTTTCGAAATATTCATAATTCAATTCCATTTCTCCGTTGTGCAAAATAGCTGTACGTAATTTGCTTAAATTTAATGTTTGATTTTTAAATAATGAATTGGTAAAACGATTCCAATTTTGGAAATCCTTGTACGTTAATTCAACGCACTCGTATCCGGATGGATGTGTTCTTGAATTTCTTATAATATACATATACATATTGTAGAAAAGTACTTACATCGTTTCTGGCAAATGACATTTTATTATATTTGTTTCTCACAACTAAAGCAATTAATAATTTTACATTTATGCTTGCGACATTATGCACTGAAACTCAACGTAACACTAATTAAAGCTTTCGCACCATCGCTTCTTATCTGCTTAATCAAAGAATATTAAAACGCCAAAGAATAACGGCACAAAAGAAAACGACCAAAAAATACGCAAAACAAAGAGCTCAAAATTCGTTTATCTCGCCTTATTTTTGTACGTTTAAAGTAGTTAACAACACTTAAAAAAAAATTTATATGGACATACGATAATTTCGCGCGCACAGAAAAATGTTAGTAAACATACGATTAAATTGAAATTGATTTTTTTCCGAAACTAAAGCGAATTCATTTGTAATTTTTTGCAAGTATGTGAAACAGACGTTTTCTAACCGTTCTGCATTAAAAACTCAATTTCGCAAAAAATCAACATACGATCATTTCACGGGAATGCGACGATATAGTGCATTCTAAGCGCACACTATTTTCGTGGTTCGATCCTTAGTCGTTACACTTTTTTTAATAAGCAACAATATTCAATTGCAATTTTCTTTCTTATTTTTAAATATACATTTTTATTTTTTGCAGAAATGTAATTCTAAAATATAAAATTAAGAAATTACTTAATTGTTAAAATAAAAGATGACAAATTTTGAAAGTTGTCTTTGGTGGCTTTTCGCTATTGACCGTATGTGTGGAAGATATGCATATGCTCATATGTATGTGTGTACTAAAACTTGCATTGCCAAAATAGACAAAAACATATTCAAAAGTATACATAGTCCACCAATTTCATCATTTTTTTAACAATTAAGTAATTTTTTAATTTTATTTTTCAGAATACCATTTCTGCAAAAAATAAAAATGTACATTTAAAAATAAAAAAGAAAATTGAAAATTAATATTGTTATGTATTAAAAAAAGGTGCAACAACCGAGGATCAAACAACGAAAATATTGCACGCCTAGCATGCGCAGTAGAACCATCTTTCTCAGAATATAATAACACACTTCTCTTGGTACCCAAGAAATCTCCCCCAAATTTCAAGGAGAAGAAATTGTGTTTAGTAGTTGATTATTGCCAAATAAACAAAAAACTTTTAGCAGACAAATATTCACTGCCAAGAATTGAGTAAATAAAATTTCATATCTCGATCTTATGTCAGGTTTCCATTAAATTGAACTAGATGAAATATTTAGAAATATAACTTCATTTTCAACGAGCACTGGCTCTTATCGCTTCACGTGGTTACCATATGATCTTTAGATAGCACCAAATTTATTAATGCCAATGATGGCTCTTTTTAGGCGTAGAGCCATGTCATCCATTTCTCTATATGGATGAGCTCGTAGTTATCGGCTGCTCAGAGCAGCACATGTTCAAAAACTTGCCAATCATGTTTGACCTATGTGGAAAACATAATTTAAAATGAAACCCAGAGAAATTTACGTATTTCATGTACGAGGTAACATTCCTTGGGCATAAGTGTCCAGACCATGGCATCCTTCCAGATGACCAAAATACGATGTTATAAAAAACTATCTAACTCCTACTGATGCGGATAGAGCACGACAATTCGTTCGTTCTGTAATTACTACGGAAGATTTATACACCACTTGGCTCTACACTCACGTCATTTGAACCGATTGTTCAGAAAGAATCAATGATTTAATGAAAGAATGCGAAGATGCATTTATATTTAAAAAAGGCAATAATGAAACCAACATTATACCCTGACTTCAGCAAATAAAATATTCAGCGAATAGAAGCCCAATGTCTATTAAGTCATTGGCACCTTTTTGCTATTCGTTCAATTTTCTCCATGCTTTCTAACAAAGACTTTTGTTCGTATTTGGAGACTTTAATTTGCCTGATGTGGTGTGGTGTGTTTCACCAAATGCTTTGGTTCCATCTAGCTCCAGCGATTTTATTAACTCTATTTTAGAATTGTCTCTTTCTCAGGTTAATCCAATTCATAACTGTAATGGCCGACTTCTTGATTTAATTTTTGTATCAGATCCTCCCTGTAGTTTAGCATCTCGTATTGATCCTCTAGTAGTTCCTGAAGACTCCTTTCATCCCACTATTGAGCTTAATTTTGGAGCTGCCTTCTTATGAGCCAACTGCTTCTTCTAATCCAATGATTAAACCTCATTGTTTTCGTAAAGCTGATTATCGCAAGCTTAACTCTCTTATTTCAAACACTGACTGGTCTGATCTGTACTCTTGTACTGACATCAACATTGCCACTTCTATCTTTTATAATGTGTTAAATTCACTTTTTGAGCAGTGTGTGCCCCGTAAGTTCCCTGTGAGGTCTAATAGACCCCCTTGGTTCTCGCGAGAGCTAACAATGTTAAAGAATGTGAAATCTCGATATTATAAAAGATATAAGGAGTCGAGAAATCCATCTGATTTTTCGCGTTATGTCATAGCCAGATCCAATTTTTTTACGCTTAGCTCGCGTTGCTACAGTGATTATTTGAATCGTTGTCGATTGGAGTTTGCTCAAAATCCTAGGCGGTTCTATAATTTTGTCAATATGAAACGAAAATCCTCCTTCTTACCCGCTTCTGTATCCTATGAAGATAGAAAAGCCAACTCTGATCAGGCTGCAGCCGATTTGTTTGCCGGCTTCTTCCAAACAACTTACTCAACTACTAACTTCTTTTCTAACTTACCTTATCCTTACAGTTTATTAAAGTCTAACTGCATTTTTGGTCCTCTGATCTCAGAAAGTTCTTTATTAAACGAACTAAATTCGCTTAAGCCCAGTTGTTCACCTGGCCCTGATGGAGTACCGGGATGTATACTTAGGTATTGTGCTGGATCTCTCTGCAGACCAGTGCTTTCCCTATTTATACTCTCGATTAACTCCTGCTCTTTCCCATCTATTTGGAAGGAATCATATATTGTTCCTCTTCATAAAGATGGATCTAAGCTTGATGTTAAAAACTATAGAGGTATTTCCAAATTGTCCGCTATGCCTAAGGTGTTCGAGAAAGTTATTACATCTCAACTTCAACACTTTTGTAGCTCTATCATTTCGCCATTCCAACATGGTTTTGTGAAGTCGAGATCTACATCAACTTACCTACTGGAACTTTCTTCTTTAGTTATCAGAGGTATTTAGGAATTCTTCTTGATCATAAATTGAGATTTGATCTGCATATTTCTTATACTGTCAGTAAGGCTACTCAAGTACTTGGGTTCATCAAACGATGGTCTAAGGAATTCGATGACCCTTATACAACAAAACCACTTTATATTTCACATGTTCGGCCTATTCTAGAATACGGATCTTGTGTGTGGTCTCCCCAATATCTCGTACACCAGGACAGAATAGAGTCTGTACAAAAGAAGTTCTTACTTTTCGCGCTTCGCGGCTTTAACTGGGTTGCTGGTATTGACCTGTCCTCTTATTCCAGTAGACTCTTGCTAATCAACCTTCCATCTCTAGCTAATCGACGCATCATGCTAGGTGTATTATTTATTTTCAAACTAAGCAATGGTGAAATTGACTCCTCTATGTTATTAAATAGAATTAATTTCTCTGTTCCTTCTAGACCTACTCGCAACTTTATGCCTCTCGCTCTTAATGCATGTACTACTAACTTCGCTCTGCATGAACCTTTTCGAGTACTCTGTGCTGATTATAATAAACTTTTTCATGTATTCAGCTCAGAGTTCTCTCTTCCCAGTATCAAGTTGCTCATCCTAAACTATTTAGCTAGTATACACTAACTACATTTGTATACTTTGTGATCTGATTGGGTTTTTCTGGGTTTTCCCCAATCCCCGCAACAAATGTTGGATCAATCAACGTTGTTGGATCAAATCAAAAGATTTCCCCAGATTTGAAATTTTAAATTTAAATTTAAATTAATCTTATTTTAAACTTAAATTTTAAACTCATTTTTACACTTAAATTTCATTTGTAATTATTTTTAATTTAATTATCTTAAGATTTTGATTTTTAATTTGGGTCGACTGCTGTTAGTCGACGTTAAATAAATAAATAAATAAATAAATAATGACGTAAAGAAAGTTGTGAAACTAGAATTCCGTAAGTCCAATTCTTTATTTAAACAAGGAAAAAGAATAATTTGACCAATTCTTTCAAAGGCTTAATTCAGAAACCGAAATATATAAAATTGTTAATTTACAGTTGTCACCAAGAGAACGAATTTCAAATTTTTGTAACTAAATAAATTAAAAAAATGGACAAATATATTAAAAGTATCGCTACTAACAAAAGTGACACAAATAGACAATAATGACGTAAGTCATATTAAAGCAATACTGACAAAATACAATGATGATCCTATAGAAGGAGGTCATACAGGGATAACGCATACTCTGTTAAAAATTAAGTGATGTGTGAAATGCCAACGGGCAAAAACCACGACGCATACTAAAGCCCCAATGATATTAACATATACCCCAAATACTGCATTTCATACTGTTTTAATAGATACAATTGGACCATAAAAGTGCAAAAACAGTAGCCAAAGCAATATTTATATTTTTTGTATTAAAATACGGTCCAATGAAGACGTCCATAACGGACATGGGTACTGAACTACTTCATCGACAGTACATGAATACTGTCCATATGAATGGTTTATGGTAGATTACCAAGACAGTTCACAGAATTCAATAATCTAACTAAAATAGATCCAATAAAAGGGGAGGTGTAGTGTGTATGCATTAAATAACAGCATGTATTTGAATACATACGTATGTGACACTTTGCTGCATACAATAACCAATATAAAGCCAAAAGCGCAGAGCCACTTGAGGTTATTGACTCAGGCTCTAGCTGGCCGATTAGCTGACGGGGCATATTCCAAGCTAGGCTTATGTAGCGCATACCAAGATTACCATATACAGTATGTCAACTAATTCTTTGCAAAATAAATTTAGTCACACACTTTCAACTTAACATGAGAAATATAAGTAATGGCATAATTTTTTGGAAAATTTTTTTGAACAATTACTGTTAAGATATGTATAGGCTATAAATATAATACAAGTAAATGATACAATTCCAACTAAAACTCGAAAGAAGTGCAGAAAAATAAAGAACAGCATAATTGACGCTGTCAATAAATACTTTGCAAAATGCGAACACTGGTTGAAAGATGGCCAAAGAAAAACTAACGGGACAGCGAATTCGAAGACAACCGATCGCGTGTTTTTTTGTAGTCTTCTTTGCAGTCATTTGTTTCTTAATTTGCTTTGGTAAATTTTTTACAATGCCTGGAAAATGCACTGGGGATATTTTGATTAAATTAGTTTACTTTCATTTTAACAATGTAAAAACAGCAAAAGGGTTGGCTGAAAGATATCATATTAAACTAAGAACAGTTTACAATATTATTAACCGCGCTGAAAAAGAAATCACACTGGACTTATACAGTTCTGAAGGCAGGCCACTAAAGGTCTCTGGGCGGGATCGCTCAAAAATTTTGAAAACAATTGAAGAAAAACCGTAAACAAACCTCAGAGAATGATATAACGAATGACATAAAAACAGACTGGAAGAAGTCCGTATGCCATGAGTCTGTGAGGAAACTACTCAAGCACCACAAGTTCTCATCATATGTTGCAAGGAAGAAGCCGTTGCTGTCTGCTGTTAACATTGAAAAGCGCTTGAGTTTCGCATTTTTTAATTTTAGCAGTTCTCCGGAGTACTGGAATGATGTAATTTTTTGTGATGGGACCAAGACCATGATGTACTATGATGATAGACCCAGCAAAATTTGGCGAAAGCCAAAAACAGCCCTCAGGCCAAAAACAATGTGCGTAATGTTAAGTTTGGAAAGCTTTCAGTAGTTCAGCAACAAACTCAAATATAAGCTGTACCAGGATAATGATCCGAAACATAAATCGCTACTGTGCAGCACCTGGCTGCTTTATACTTGCAGCAAAGTGATTGACACGCCTGCCCAGGGTCCGCACATCAATCCAAAAGCAGCGCTTCGACAAATGTCGACTTGATTAAGTGCATAAATGAGGAGTGGCTTAAAATACCGGAATATTACGACTTAAATGGACTTATATCGTCGATTGATGGACTTATAGGGCAGTTTTGTATGCTAATATTATCCAATTATAGCTTATTGTTTAAGATATATAGCGTTGTTTGCAACTAGTGTTTGCATTTGCAAAGAATTAATAGACAGCTAATTTTTGATGTTTTTTTTCATGTTTCTATGAATTTTTATGTTTTAGTTTTTATTTTTATTAGTTTTGCTTATTATTTTGCTTAAGAATATATATGTATATGAACTAAATTGTGAAAGATTGAATATGAAAAGAGGCAGTCCTAATAAATTAATGAGTTAAAGTTGAAACTGTGTCACCTTTTTTATTTTGCAAAGAATTAGTTGACATACTGTACGTACATATGTACTTACCAATGATGGCACATACCACACACAACACAACGGAAACAGTCGCGTTGTTCTTCAGCTTATTACGCAACATTAACTTTTTGTTGACAATCCGAGTACAATTTAAAGACAGTTTCCATTTTAATACGATCATTTTTTTAATTTTATATAATAATATCGCATAGCGACGAATATTACACTTTAGAAACTGCTACCTATTTATTCTTATACCCGTAAGACGTGAATATTATGCTCGTTGCAATGTACGTAACAAGCAGAAATAAAATATATATGTACATATATATTTTTGATAAGCATCAACCATCAAACGGATTTAGCACTTTCCGTTTGTGTGGCTATTTATTTGTCTGCCTGATAAAGACTCCAAGTTCGGTATGAAGTATTCGTTTTACCATACACAGCTCAAATTTATTTTCAATTAGGGATGACACGCGTCTTCTTCAATTTTTAGCCTAAAACCATTAGTTTTGAAACAAATGAAAAGCAGCCTATTTTCAATGTGTCCTGAAAATTTAGCAACGATCGCATAGCATCGAAGATGAAAAAGCCTGATGCTACAACGTAGTATGTTCAGTCGTGAGTTTATGTGCTTTAATGTTTTTTTATATGCATGTGTGTACAAATGCGTGTTAAAGTGTCTAAGACCCTGGGTACAGTGTATGTTGTAGTCATTTCCTCTCGACTATAGCGTTGTTTCTTGTTTTTATAATATGCCGTTATCAAAATCAAATCAATAATCTATACATTTTCTAACTGTTGTAAAAAACTTCAAGCAGCTGTGAAACTAAACTAAAATATATATCAAAATTCTATAAATGCAGGTTGTTAGATTAGTGTTTTTACTGCACGTTTCTGCTAAATTAAAGATTTTTACAATGGCTGGAAAACGCACTCAGGATAATTTGATTCAATTAGTTTATTATCATTTTAACAGAGGTACAACAGCAAAAGAGTTGGCTGAAAGATACCATGTTAAACTAAGAACAGTTTAAAATATTATAAACAGAGCAGAAAAGAAAATAGACTGGAGCTATACAGCTCTGAAGGCAGACCACCAAAGCTGTCTAGGCGGGATTGCTCAAAAATTTTGAAAAAATTGAAGAAAAACCGCAAACAAGCCTGAGAGAGTTGACAAATGATGTAAAAACTGACTGCAAGAAGTCCGTATGCCATGAGACGGTGAAGAAAGTACTCAAGCGCCACAAATACTCATCATATGTGGCAAGGAAGAAGCCGTTGTTGTCTGCTATGAATATTAAAAAGCGCTTGAGTTTCTAAATTTTTATGTTAGCAGTCCCCCGGATTACTGGAACGACGTCATTTTTTGTGATGAGACGAATATCATGATGTACTATCATGATGGACCCAGCAAAGTTTGGCAAAGGACAAAAACGGCCCTCCAGGCCAAAAACATTGTGCCTACTGTTAAGTTTGGCAAACTTTCCGTCATGGTGTGGGGATGTATTTCATCCAAAGGCGTTGGAGTGCTGCGTATTTTTCAAGATATTATGACAAAAGAATTTTATTTAGATATTTTAAAAAATGAATTAACTAGAAGTGCGCGCAATTTTGGATTCGTTGATCCCCATAACAGCAACACGCTCAAATATAAGCTGTACCAGGATAATGATCCGAAACATAAATCGCTGCTGTGCCGCACCTGGCTGCTTTATAATTGCAGCAAAGTAATTGACACGCCCGGATCTCAATCCTATTGAAAATTTGTGGGCATTGCTCAAAAAAAGTGGCCAAACGGAGCCCTAAGACAAAATCCAACTTAATTAAGTGCATAAATGAGGAGTGGCTTAAAATACCAGATTATTACGACCTAAATGCACTTATATCGTCGATGTCACGGCGTCTCAGGGCAGTTATGGATGCTAATGGCGGGCATACAAAATATTAGCCAATTACAACTTATTGTTTAGGAGATATACCATTGAATGCGACTTGTGTTTGCATTTTGCAAAGAATTAATAGACAGCAATTTTAGCTGTTGTTTTATGTTTCTATGAATTTTTTATGTTTCTGTTTTTATTTTTATTACTTTTGCTAATTAATTTGATTAAGAATATATATATGAACAATATTGTGAAAGACTGAACATGAAAACAAGAGGCATGTAAAGGTACAATTAAAATTACTAGTAAACTCGAAGTAAAGGCAACGCCAAAGTAGAAATAATAAATAGCAAACCTGTTCCTCCTCCCCGTACCGCATATGTTGTGGTCGCTTGCATGGATGTTGAACTGGATACCAAACCTGCACCGCAAGCACCACTGGTTTTTGTAAATTTCAAAAGCATTATGTTAATCCGTTGTTGCTTTGGTTACTGTTTGTTGGTTCAAACAAAATGATACAAAACAAAATACAAGTGAACGTTATTATTTAACTGATTTTTTTTTACTTTTTTGTTTGTAATTTGTTGTTATACTTCAACTTCCAGCTTAGACAACAGGCAATCTATAACAAACCAGCACTTCACAAACGAAAAGGAAACCCAAAGTCCGAACGTAAACGTCAGGGCATCTGTTGCTATTTTTAGTAAAATTATTTTTTATATATTTGGCGATTGGGGGACGACGGCAACGCGGCACATACAAATAAATAGACTGGTTCGCTATTTTCTGTATAGCTTGTTGAATTCTGTCCTATTGCTTGGCGCAGACTCCAATTGTGGTTGGGATGTCTTTTTTTTATAAATTATATTATTGTTAGGTATCCCACAATCAGTTTAATTTTCTGTCAGTGTCGTTATTATTGTGGTGTTGATTTTTATGCTTTGTTCTTAAATTCATGCACTCTTTGCGCGTGTGTGTGTTAGGTTCAATTGTACCTCCTTTTATAATATTAATATATCTGTATAAAAGTGCAGACGTGTGTGTACCCGTCTTAGACATAAACAAAATAATTGATACAGTTTTAGCACGACGCTGGCTTTATTGCATTCAACTGGTTGCAAAGCGTTGCCAGATCGTTCGTAAACGCCATTGTACCAAGCCTGCCGATGATAAGCATATCGATGACAAATTTCAATTTTTCATCAATACCATCCAGAGAAGTAAATATGCAAATAGCCAAGTGCTTAAATATACAAGTACATATATTTATTGGCAAATTTGTCTACTTACATCACTTTATTTATACTTGTAATTGGTACTGTATTAAGAATTAGCTATCATTTTGGGATAAACTTTAACTGTAGAACAAAGCAACAAAGAGACCGATTCTGCTGTACTGCTCGTTGTGTTTACACTGTGCGAATATTCACATTTATACAATGTGCCACAAAAGTGAAGAAATACGATTTTCTCCCAAAATATAGAAAATATTTGTGTATTTATTATTATGTATATTATAAACTACATATTTAAGAATATTAAACAAAACAAAAAACAGTAATTTTCCAAAACGTTTTCTTGTAATTAAAGAAAAACTCTAAACATAAATAAATTGAACTCCACAAAAATCATGATACACTTATAAGGTTATTCATTTGCACAGCCTATTTCACAATAATTTCGAATTTTAATAGTTGGTGGGATAACCCTTCATTTTAATAATTTCACTAGGGATTGAGATTGTGGGGGAAGGTGGAGTACGTGATTGTATATTACCCATAAACAGGCATTTGTTGATGTGTGTTTTGGAACTTTATATTGGTATAAATGACCAGAGCGTTGACAAACTTTGTAGCGTCCATCTAATCTAAAAAAAATTGTATTTCGATTTATCTGCAAATATGACGTGCCGCCAGAACTCAAGTGCCTGATTTTTGCAGGCATTTGCAAACTCAAGCCGCTTCTGTCGGTTTGCTTTTGTAATGTAAGTTTTTTTTTATGGGGAGTGCAAGAGTGAAAACCGAACTCTTTTATGGCCCTACGAATAGTTTCTGGGTGCACATCCCTATTAAGTGTGGAGCCAATGACCGCACAAATTTTAACGGCGCTTCTCAATGATATGTTTTATTGCGCGACTGTATGATCGGGATACACATTTAGCGGACGACCAGTTCTCGAACAATTTGCAACCCAAACCTTATATGTAAAACATCCAATCATATGTTGAATAATAGTACTTCTCGACACTAATTTTGCAATTTTCTAGGGTTTTCTTTATTATGCATATGTGCAAATTCAAAATTAGTTAGCGTTCCTCTAACGTGAGTTCTTTACGAGGCATTTTGGCAACAAATAAGTGCACTTTGACAATAACAAAACTCTTTATATAATATAATCAGCATTTATTGAAGCAGTTAAACTTAAACTATAACAATAAACAAAAAATATCACTAAGAAAAGTAATTGCATATTTCGCCGTCTCATAAGAAAGAGATCATGGAGGTATATATTTCGAGCTGTATTAGGGACTCCGTATGAGCCCTATGTCCCTGCGTCTGAGTCGTGTGATTGGTTGGAAATCTGGGAGAGCACGAGCCATGCTGGGTGCGTGATTCATCAGTCTGTCGCTGTATCTGCTGGTGTGCTTCAGTATTTGTTCTTCAACCGTCTCAATCTGCAGGTCCCTGTGAAGACTTCTGTTTCTAACATACCACGGGTATCCTGTTATTGCACGTTGTACCTTATTCTGGATTACCTGTATACGGTGTCGCTGGCTTTTTGATGCAATGCCCTAAATTTGTATGCCGTACCTCCAGATAGGAGCAATGACAGCACTGTATATGGCAGGTTTGCACCTTAGTGGAAGCTTGCTTTGTTTGTTTAGCATCCACTACATCTGTGAATGCCTCAAACGGCAGCGGCATCAGTCTTCTGTCTAGCGTTATACCCAAGTATCGAACTTCCTTTTCTTGAACGATGTTGGTATGGTTCAGCCGAAGTCGTGGTGGTATTTTTCTCTTGAGGGTGAAGCACACGTTGACACATTTAGACGGGTGGAGCTTGATGTTCCATTGATTTGCCCATGTCTCTACAGCATCGACATATGTTTGCACACTGTCTGCTGCATTATGCTCACAAGAAGAGGCGAAAAGCATCGCTGCATCATCAGCATATGATGCAGGCAGTACCTTCTGTGGTGCTAAGTCTATAGGCAGTGGGAGGTCAGCTGTGTATAGAGAGTATAGCAGAGGTCCCAAGACACTTCCTTGAAGAACTCTAGCCCTAACTGGGAGTGTTATAGATATCTTGTCGCGCACTCGAACCTGGAAGCATCGATCGACTGAATATGAACGCAACATCAAGAAAAATGGTGCCGGTAGGAGCATCTTGATTTTTGCCAGTAAGCCAGCATGCCATACTCTATCGAATGCTTCTTGCACATCCAAAAAATACCGTTGTAGTATTCTTTATTTTCGTACGCCTGCAGGATGTGGTTTACCACTCTGTGCACTTGCTCCACTGTGACTTGACCCGCTCGAAATCCAAACTGGTGCTCGGGCAATGCAGCTCGAATACATTCCAGCAGGGCTACTCCTGTCACAAATAGTCTTTCCTATACCTTCGACAAAGAAGGTAGGAGACTAATCGAAACGAGTTGGGCTGGTCCTCTGGCTTGCCAGGTTTATGTATCATTAATATTCTTGCCATCTTCCACATGATCGGATAGTACTGCAGTTTTAGCATTGCGTTAAATATTAACGTGATGTATAACACAGCACTCATTGGAAGGGCTTTCAGAGTTCGGTGACATATGCGGCCGTGACCTGGAGCCTTGTTTGTGGGAAGACTTCTTATCACAGTAATCATCTCAGCAGGATGCACTTCCCTGATGGGGAAATCAAGCTGGTCTTAGTCTTCTTTTCGCTTGAAGAAGCACGCTGGTTGCTTGATCTAGATAAAAACAGGAATTTTGATGCCGTTACTCTGGTTTAGAAGGACAAGCGTATGCTGCTGCCTCTATAACGTTGCGTGAGTATATTAACAGCTTCATCAATATCCTGTGCAGAAGTTAGCTCAGTATCACAATGCACAGTGCCTCGATAAAAGTCGTCTTTCTCTCGTTATATCCGTTGGCCTCACACTTAGTGTAACGACGAGAGTTAAATGATCAGAAGGCAGGTCCCACGAGTCTTCAAAGCTTTGCAGCTGGCTAGGTATTCCACAATACACAGCGAAGTCTAAGCACGATGCTCTGCCGCCTCTTCTAGTTGGGTGCCCAGTTGGGGATCCAGTGTCCAATATTTCAAAATCAGTAGAGCTCAGGAAATTGGCAAGCTGTCTGTCCCTTTGATTCGCAGTATAGTCACCCCAGAGCCAATGTCTAGTGTTCCAATCACCGCCAGTCAGAAAACGTTGTCCAGAAGAGTTACGAATTCTGTCAAAATCAATCGCTCCTAAGGTATTTGTAACAGGGGGACAATAAATTGCACCAAAATCAATTTGTCCTACGGCAGTAGATATTTTTTAATACGAGTTGATACTCAGGCATGGCAACTTGGTTTTGAGGGAAGTGCGCAATATTTGATTTCACAAGGACAGCAACTCCGCCCTTGCGGCCCCTAGTTTTTATCTGGTTAGCTACATAAGATCTGAATCCGTATATCTGAGGAGCAATGCCGTGAATCAATTTGGTTTCATTTAGTAATATAATATTAATATTGTGAGAAATAACAAACAACAGATTCGTTTATTTTATTTTGGATGCCATTGGCATTCCATATGAGAATTTTAAGCTGTTCACTCATTTTGAATTAAAAAGAGCGCTCATAGAGGATAGCATCACTAAGCATTCAATACATAGAGGCACTAAGCATACAATACATAGAGGTTTCATTTGGTACTAGAAATTGATATCACTTTTTTGCTTCACAATGGAACCCCACATGTTCGGCAAGCAGCCGAACGGCATAGCGGAGAACCCCAGAGAGCAAAATGCTGAGCGGAGAGAGCAAAATGCTGAACGGAGAGCGCAAAGCGGACAGCAGCAAACAACGCCGAAAATGCCATTAGTCTGTTTCAGACAGCCGAACAGAGTGGATGGCGCATGTCGCTTGCGCTCATGTTTTGCTTGTATGTATGCGGTGTATGTGTACGCGGTAGATACACACTCATTTTCTCAGTATGCTTTGATCGTGAAATTTGGCAACGTCTGTGCCAAAATGAGTTCAGTGCTTGCGCGCTGTATTTTGTCTTTCAAGCAAGCAACGAAATCGAATGCTGAAATGCCCCTTCTCCTTCCTTATACTTAGAATTCGACGGCAGCTTCAGAAACGCTGCGGTGGTTCTGTGGATATAGTGCATTCTAGACGCGCAGTATTTTCGTGGTTCGATCCTCAGTCGTTACACTTTTTTTAATAAACACAATATTCATTTGCAATTTTCTTTTTTATTTTTAAATATACATTTTTATTCTTTGTAGAAATGTTATTCTGAAATAAAAAATTAAAAAATTACTTTATTGTTAAAATAAAAGGTGACAAACTTTCAAAATTGGTCTTTGGTGTGGAAGATATTCATATGTTCATTGTCAAAATAGACAAAAACATATTCAAAGGTATACAAAGACCACCAATTTCACCCTTTTTTTTAACAATAAAGTAATTTTTTAATTTTTTATTTCAGAATAACATTTCTACAAAGAATAAAAATGTATATTTAAAAATAAAAAGAAAATTGCAAATGAATATTGTGTTTATTAAAAAAAGTGTAACGACTGAGGATCGAACCACGAAAATACTGCGCGTCTAGAATGCACTATATCCACAGAACCACCGCAGCGTTTCTGAAGCTGCCGTCGAATTCTAAGTATAAGGAAGGAGAAGGGGCATTTCAGCATTCGATTTCGTTGCTTGCTTGAAAGACAAAATACAGCGCGCAAGCACTGAACTCATTTTGGCACAGACGTTGCCAAACTTCACGATCAAAGCATACTGAGAAAATGAGTGTGTATCTACCGCGTACACATACACCGCATACATACAAGCAAAACATGAGCGCAAGCGACATGCGCCATCCACTCTGTTCGGCTGTCTGAAACAGACTAATGGCATTTTCGGCGTTGTTTGCTGCTGTCCGCTTTGCGCTTTCCGTTCAGCATTTTGCGCTCTCCGCTCAGCATTTTGCTCTCTGGGGTTCTCCGCTATGCCGTTCGGCTGCTTGCCGAACATGTGGGGTTCCATTGTGAAGCAAAAAAGTGATATCAATTTCTAGTACCAAATGAAACCTCTATGTATTGTATGCTTAGTGATAGAGGTTTCATTTGGTACTAGAAATTGATATCACTTTTTTGCTTCACAATGGACAGCAGTCCGCTGTCCGCTTTGCGCTCTCCGCTCAGCATTTTGCTCTCTGGGGTTCTCCGCTATGCCGTTCGGCTGCTTGCCGAACATGTGGGGTTCCTTTGTGAAGCAAAAAAGTGATATCAATTTCTAGTATCAAATGAAACCTCTATGTATTGTATGCTTAGTAATAGCATCTTTTGCTGCATCTGCATTAACATGCCCATCATCTCGTGGTGGCTCGTTATTTTGGTAGTTTTATTGTTGTTGTTGCCATTGTTGCTGTTGTATAAGGCGTGATTGTGCAGGTTGCTTAGCTTGATGGTCGTGTCCTCTGACAGTATCTGCGTAGGAGGCGGTATTGCTAGTTGAACGATCAGTCCAACGGCGAGGGGGTTGCTCCTGAGCACGCAGAGGTCCTTGGAACACAGTCTTATTTCGATTCGTTTTGGGCGTGCCAATAATAACCCTGTTCAATAGGTCTTTAAAATGGATACATCCCCTACACCAAATGGTAGGCAGCGGAGGCATTGCGGTACTGCTGAGATGCGTCTCATTGTCTCTCAATATTGATCCTCTGACTACATATGTAGGTATTTAATATTATGAAGATCGCTGTTGTTTTCTTTGAATTTAACCGAAAAAAAAACAAGTTTGATTCATGGCCGCTTATCTTATTTTTGTGGTTAAACACATTGGAGGCAGCTGGTGTAGAAAAATGCAGTCCTTTGATTGCCACTCTGTATGGATTTTCTTCAGCCAGCTGGTAACTATGGTATTCTACTTCATATACTCGATTGATATTGCTCATAGAGATGCGAACTTCAAATTTGCCCTTACTAGCAACACTCTTCATTTGCTTTAGCATTTCCTGGAGATTCGAAGCGTTATCTAAAACAAACGGCGGTGGTTTCGGAAATGGCTTGGCCTAGCATGACAAGTGACTGATATGGGTTAGGGTCCATCACAGGTGCAATAGCAACCGGTAATGCTATGCCGTTTTGCTTGCGCAGATTAGATTGCACATTTATTGGATATCTTGGCCTCTTGGTCCGGAATTTCTGTTTTTTTGTACGCACAACTGAATTGTGTTCTCAGCAGCGATGGTCGCACTGGTTGTAGTCAGGGTGTTGTCCGATGCCTCGCGAGCTGCGGTCCCTTACAGTGGCTGTCTCAGTTGAGCTGATCCAAGAAGTATAGAAGCTGGCCACGCAGCTCTGTCGATGATTGACCAGCTACTTGCTTCATCTCCTCGATTTTTGTCCGCCCAAGTCCAGGCTGAGATTGATATTCATTATTTCTATTAATTTTTAAATATTATTTTTGCCAACAACGGGGATTTTGGTGTAAACAGAAGTTTGCGGGGCGCGGGGCTCTTCTTTTGCCCAGCGGGCAAGAACAATTACGTTTGCGAGTTTTGCTATTGTCTTTGTTTTTATACCGTGGCCTACACCGCGCGAAACGGAGTCCAAAAATAGATTTTACGTTGTGTGGTATTAGCACACAAGAGCATGGGCCGCGAAAAATCAGTATTAGAAAAAAATCTTTCACAAAGCGAACGTGTATCTAATCGCACAGCTGGCTTGAGACTAAAGTCCAGTTAAAAAACAGAAAGTGGTAAGCTGCATTTTGAATGAACGCATAACTATGTACAAGTGAATCTTGACTTTTGTAGAGTCCAATTAATTTATTTGTAGAGTTTTTCTTTTATTATAAGAAAAGGTTTTGGAAAATTACTGTTTTTTTTTGTTTTATATTCTTAAATATGTCTTAGAATCTTAGAACAAAAATTGTTTTTGCAAATTCAATTGTCTTAAGTTCAATGTATTACTGAGCTTAATTTATTAAACAACTTTGGTTGATCTCAAAAAGAAAATTCTAAGGTCTTCCGAATACGCTGATATTTAACAAAATTAACATTAATCTTTATAACCATTAAACATACATATAAAACAGATTGTCTCAATGTATAAAAAATATTGTATATTTCTATAATAGCAGCAAGCAATAAGAGAGATTGTTTCTTAACCAATTATCCAAGATATCTTTATTCACCGAGTAATTTCAGCTTATTTGTAACTCTTGCCTACTCGTCCACGGCGACCACATCCACGGGTTTTCCCCCCTTGGGCTATTTTATCAGCACCTGCGCAACGCACCACATTCTTAAACTTGCGTGTGATCAGAGTGCGTTTTCTGTTAAATCAAATTATTTTTAGTTGTTTACTGATTATTAAGTAATGCAGACTAACCGTTTGTTAAGTGTATTCCGTGTGAGCGGTATGTATGCATAGGGATCTAGTTTTCCGCGTTGCTTCATGTCACCCTTGGCTTTTTTGGTGCTGTACTCATTGCCAGCGACTTTGCTGCTGCTTTGTATGCCATCTTTTACAGTGTCACTGGATTTATCACCAAGATATCGATGTATACCCTTTTTTGTGCTAGCGGTTGTCTTGCCTGACTGCATACTTAGTGCATCACTGGTCTTGCGCTTGCGTTTGGCGGTGGAAACTTGTTTTACATCTTCCTCGTCACTAGAGTGCTCTTCCATTCCCCGCTTTGCATTACCACTTACCGGCTCATGACCAGTAGTAGCTGAGAACTCATCGCTGTCTGAATAATCATTACAATAATTTTTATTGCCTTGGCTAAGTACCCCCTTATCGCTGATAATGAGACGACCGTCATCTGCAGTCTTAAAACTGCCATTAACCAGCTGTGAATTGGATTGGACCTGCTTTCCAGGTCCAGCTGCATAGAAGCTTGCTACGGAGAATAGTCTAGTTAGACATTCCAAAAACTGGAAATAATAGATTAAACTTACTCAGAACATTTCCAATAGACTTAAGATCTGCAAGGTCGACAATATCGTCGGTATCCTCGCAAATAAAGGTGGCGCTCGCTTGCTTGGACACGGACTTAGACTTGAACGTGGTGCCGTCATCGTCCGGTTCCATATTCTGAGGAAGGTCTGAGTCCGAATCGGCCAAAATGTCTTCGATCCTTTAAATTGAAAATTGTGCTATCATTTAATATAATATTCAAAACATACACGCCTAACTTACGTATAGCTCTTTTGCTCTAAAGTTCCCACCAGTTCCTCATCAGAACTTTCGGCCTTCGCTTCTTCGTTTTGCTTTTTGCGGGTATCACGACGCATTTGCTTACGTATTTTTTTGAGCCGGCGATGGGTTACTTCATCGTCTCCAGGCACAAAGCGAGCGAGCTCCTCTATGGTGAAACGCTTGCAAAGCTTTTTTAGGAGATATCCAATCTGTATGCGACAATAACGCTTTGTATCCTTTGTCATGGCCGATAATGCGCGCATCTAAAATATAAAAGAATTAAGCAGATCAGTCGAAAGGCCGCGACACAATAATATAAATGATTATTATGATATATCCAATGCTTGCGCCAAAAACTCTTTAAAATATTACTAATAATAATTGAGCATATATTAGATTTGCATCATAATTGTCAGCAAGTGTAATATTTAACAATGTTAGCATTTGGTACAAGAAATTGATATCACCTTTTTACTTCACGATGGAACCCCACATGTTCGGTAAGCATCCGAACGGCATAGCGGAGATCCCCAAAGAGCAAAATACTGAGCGGAGAGCGCAAAGCAGTGAGCAACTGCTCACGCCGAAAAGGTCCGTAGTCTGGCATAGGCAGCAAAACATACTATGTAGCATGCGCTCACGTTTTGTTCTGTTCTGTAAGCGACTGCAGAACGACTGAAACACAGAAACGAAACGTAAGCGCATTCGACAAAGCCCGCGCATTCACTTCTGCTGTCTATCCCAGACTGTCAAGGCGTTGCTTGCTGCCCAGACTGTCAAGGCGTTGTTTGCTGTCAATTCCAAAAAGTGACACATACTTATGACTCGATAGCGCACATGTTAGTAAAGCAAAGCGATTCAATGAAAAATGTTATATTCCTTCTTCATTCTTTTCTGAATAACTTTCGTATTTCTTGACCGATTTTTATGAAACTTTCACATTTGTTTTGAAAATTAGAACTGTGTACATTCAAAAATACAGGCTACGATTAACTTGCAAATCGCTTTTATCCAAAATTGTAAATAAACTTTATCTATGTATGGTATACAGGAACCTTCATACCAAATTTGGTGTCTCTAGCTCTTATACTTGCTTTTGTAAAATAGTTGCTGAGATCGACACGTTCATACAGACAGACAGACGGACATGGCTTTATCGACTCGACTGTTGATTCCGATCAAGAATACACATACTTTATCGCGTCTGATTGAGACAAATTTAGTAAAGATGCACTTACAAACGTCTCGAGTTGGTTCGCCACCAGCGGTATGGGCATTACTTTGATGAACGTGATTAGAAAAGCGACAGCTGCCTCTGCTTGATGCCGTGACTTCTGCACCAAGAAGACTGAAACCTGCTGCAGAACAAACTCTAAGGTGGTCACAGTAAGATGCTGGCCCTGCTGCTGCAGTACTGCACGAAATGCGAGAATTGTATTGATAATTAACGATTCGTCGCCAGTAAAGCCAGCAGTCAAGATCTCCACAAACTCATTGACCTTGCCAGCCTCTTGATAAAGATCGACAACCAGTTTGATCAACAGCTCAGCCACCTGTTCCTTGCGCGTGGAGTACTCTTTAAAATTGAGCACAGCCTCCGGAATAGCTTTCATCACCAGCTGATCGTTATACATCAGATTGGTCCGACATTCCAGCAACGATTTGAGACAACTGAATAGAAAATCAATTTTCAGATTTAAGTATCGAAAATCCATCATATCATATGGACATATTAATTATTGATATAGTTGAGCTATTGAATGTTAGTAATAAAATAAAAAAATCGCTTACTGCAAACGTGACGCCTGACAGACGCTACAAGTTACGCTAAAGGCCTCTAGAAGTATCTGCTGTAGCATAATACAATTTTTGCGTGTGAATTTTTGGCATGAGGAATGATTGGATGTCATCAGCTCACGTAATAACCTAATAGGGAACAGGTGATATAGTAAAATATTATAAAATTAAAGACTTTACTTACTCGTAGGTTTTCCGCTGTTGTTTTTTTAACTTCTGTTCATCACGGGACACTAACTTGGATTTATCGTTTCGTAAGACAGGCGCCATGTACTTCTCGAAGTAGGACTCGATGTCCTGACACTTTTGCACACGCACAATAGCTGCATTAATATCAAAGTATGCATCGTATTCAAAGCTCGCCACTGCGCTAGCACCTAGCAATTCCTGAGCATTCTCAAAAAGTTGTGCTTGTACATTTGCAGGTGCACGTGCGATATACAATCGTATAACATCCAAGGCACGCTTGCGTTGATCCGCCTCATAGCTGCCAGTTGGCTTTTGCGTATATATGTTGAACAAGCGCGGCAGAAAATTGCGGGCATACTGACCAATGGCTGCATGGCATTCGGGGCTTTGTTTGTCGTCTAGCAGCTCCAACAGTCCGTCGAAGATGGCTGCACGAAACTCTGCATTGTTCTCCAAGACTTCACCCAGTGTAGGCGCAAGCTTCCTTAAATATTCGGGATCTCGCGGATGTCGACAAAATCCCGGAAATAGACCCCACAACTGGCAACTTAACAGTTCATAAATGTGCGCCTTCGCGTTATCATTCACCTCCACTGAAAACTTGCGCCAATTTGCTTGACTATTTAAGGCCAGTGGAACAACGTGTTCCTTAAAGAACTGTAGGCTGGCTCCATAGGCACCCTCACGCATTAATGGCAACAACCACGACCGCTCTAGGCACATACCGCCCCTGATATCAGTCAGCGGTAAAGCCTTCAGCACCAGTTCTGGACCAAGAGCCTTAACAGCGCTAATCAGCGTGTGTTCAATTTGTAATCGCAGAGCTGACTGGCTCTCAAAGCATTTTCCAATTATTGTAATCGAGGGCATCAGCTCGGCACTGAAAAAAATGTTAAGGGAAACAATAGAAGTTTCCTCTGAATACCGAAATACATACCCAAAGTGCTTGCCGCACGCCTCAAAGACGACAGAGAATATCAATATGACATATTTCGAGATCTCGCCAAAGGGCGCATTGAGCACCTTCTGAAGAGCAGCAATAATTTTAGACACCGACTGGCGATGATTTTCGGCCAATTGTTGCGTGGCACAGGCGAGTGATACACAGTCTTGCAATAACTCTTTAATGCAATTTGAAACTCCTACGACAAGCTCGCTGCGGTCAGACAGCCATAGGTCTGTGGTTAAGACTTCAAAGAGTTGCGGAAGCGCTTGAACACAGAAATCAAGATTCAGCGTAGCCAAATGCAAATGACCCTCCTTCAGTACCGTGATCCAGGCAAGCGTTTGCCGTATATCGCAGCGACTAGGCCGATATTCATGTATAGCGGCAAGGAGATTAGCGCATAGCGTTGCGTTCAAATTGACGCTGCGTGTAAGATAAAGCGCATGAAACGCCTGAAAGCAATTGGTGCGCACTAGCACATTCGCAGCGGTCATAATTGACAATAGTTGCTCACATACGATACGTATATCATCGGCTCGAAATCCTGATAGTGTGTCTTTTAATAAAGCCAGCGTGTGCAATACTGTCGTCTGTGCATTGGCCAACACTTCCGAATTTAACTGAACCAAACAGAGTTTCGCCACACGGGCGCTGGCCGGGTGATGCTTTATTTTCGGTGACTGCAACTGCTGTAACTTCTCATCAATATTATTGTGCACAATTGGTGTTGGTAATAACATGAAACAGCTGCCATGTATTATGGACACAACGGCATGTTGTGCTGCCTTCCGAATTTTTGGTCTCGAGTGAATGCTTAAGGAGAGCAGTGCATCAAAGTACTGAAACGTTGAGGTGCATGTCCACGTTGCGTAGTCCTGGGCGCGAAGCAAAACTGACAAGCAGCCAATCAACTAAAATTAGATCCAACAGTTTTCATTTAATTAATTACATATAAATCTTATCGTAATATTAAATTCTTGCACAATATATGATCTTAATTGCCGTTAGTTAAAATATTCTTGCTATATAAATTATGATGCACATTACTTACATAGCGTATGACAGACTGGTTGCTAAATTCAACAAAGCGCTGCAGCAGCTGGTGCAGTGTGGTGGCAGTTTGATCAAAACGCTTGCGCAACACTGGGGTTGGAACAGACTTAATGCCCATTGAAAGCAGTGCGACGCCAGCAACTATCTCGCGCTCTTCGGTAGAAGCCTCAATTTGGTTGATTAGGAGCAGAAAGTACTCAGTGGCGGTTTCGTTGCCGCCACGTTCGTGAATTACCTCCGTTAGAGCACTTAATATCGCTAACATCTCCTTGTGCAAATCGGATGGTGCTCGAAAGCCATTAAGTAGCTTCTTAAAGCTTACATTGCTGAAGCTTGATACAAAAGTCTCAATTGAACCCGGCTGTGTATCGGTGCCAGAGTCGGAAATGCCGTCATGATCGTCTAAAGTAAAGGACTTCAGGGTACCGGCTACATCATTGACGGTAGCTATTTTCGTATTGTATGACAGATATTGTTCATGTTTATGCACAGCTTCCATGGTTAGTCCGGTTGCTGAATCTGATGCATATTCAAACGTGGCAAGCAAACATTTTTAGTTATTCTGGTATTAGTGGAGTTTTAATTCAAACTTACCAAAATTCAAATTCCGCTGAAAGAACCGTGACTTAGCTTTCAGCCGATGCTTCATATGCTCGGGATTCGATACGGCTGAATGACCCTTCCTCCAGTTCTTGCCCTTGGTGTGGCGCTTCAATTTCGAACGAAATTTCCCCATTATCAGAATTTTTGTGTGCAAACACGACGCACAGAAATGATAAAATTGCAAATTTTAACACGTGCTGTAATTAAGGCAAATATACATCGATATTTAAAATTAATTTCAAACATCGATAA
The DNA here is from genome assembly GCA_035042075.1 of Drosophila macrospina. NCBI lineage: Eukaryota > Metazoa > Arthropoda > Insecta > Diptera > Drosophilidae > Drosophila > Drosophila macrospina. Next base: position 94,931 of record JAWNLW010000197.1, read on the forward strand.
TTTAGAATTTATTTCAGAAATCGATGTTTTTATATTTGATTCAAATATCGTTATCAAAATCGGGTGTAAAAGTATATTTCGTTTACAAAATTGATATGATTGTCTTGCATGACAATAGAACCCCACAAGTAAGAAGTCAAAGGCTGAACGGAGAGTTCAATCGCATCCAGTGCACGACTGAGCATTTTTTTGGCGTTGCCTGCTGAGCTCTACATTACACTCTCTACTTAGTGTCCTATAAATCTGGGGTTATATGCTAATCGTTCGGGACTGCTGATTTGGGTGAAGTTTAATGCTCAAGCAAGAAAAATATATACATTTTTTGCACCAAATGAACACTATGTATTGTATACTTATAGGGTCTTTCCATGTCACCACTAAGCATAAAATACATGGAGGGTTCATTAGGTACCACAGCACCACATATTCGGCAAGCAGCCGAACGTCTGTGCCAAAATGAGTTCACTGTTTGCGCGTTGTATTTTGTCTTTCAAGCACGCAATGAAATCGAATGCTGAAATACCCCCCTGCCCCTTGCTTATATGTATATATGTAGACGTCGATGACGGCTTAAGAAACACTGCGATGGCTCTGAGGATAAAGCGCATGCTAGGCGTGCAACATTTTCGTAGTTCGATCCTCATTTGATACACTTTTTTTTTTAATAAAGAAATAATAAAGGATTTCAGAATAAGATGCAGACTAATATCCTTTACACTGACTTCAGTAAGGCTTTTGACATTGTCAACCACTGTCTCCTACTTAATAAACTAAATCTTATCGGTTTTCTTATAAACTCCTTATGTGGATCTCCGAATATCTCACTTCTAAAGTGCTATTTCGATCCTCTCTTTCTAAGCCCGTATTTGTAACCCCTGGCGTACCTCAGGGCAGCCATTTTGGTCCTCTACTATTTAACCTTTTGTATTAACGATCTTCCGTCTATTTTCAAATTCTCTCTTATTCTAATGTACGCCGATTATGTGAAGCTCTGCTGAACATATAATGATATCAACTCTTATCATTTATTACAAGCAGATCTTGACTCCTTACATACCTGGTGCCAAGCTAAATTGTTACAACTAAACTATTGAAATATTTCATAAGTTTTTCATATTATATTTCAGAATAACATTTTTGCAAAAAATAAAAATGTATAATTACAATTAAGAAAAAAAATGCAAATTAATATTGTTCTTTATTAAAAAAAAAAAGTGTATCAAATGAGGATCGAACTACGAAAATGTTGCACGCCTAGCATGCGCTTTATCCTCAGAGCCATCGCAGTGTTTCTCAAGCTGTCATCGACATCTACATATGTACATATATATAAGCAAGGGGCAGGGGCATTTCAGCATTCGATTTCATTGCGTGCTTGAAAGACAAAATACAGCGCGCAAGCACTGAACTCATTTTGGCACAACTAAACTAAACTGATGTCGTTTTATCGGAGCAGGCCTCATATTGAGAGTTTAAATCAGGTAAAGGATTTGAACTGCATATTTCCTACACTGTCAGTAAGGCTACTCAAGTACTTGGGTTCATCAATCGATGGTCTAAGGAATTCGACGACCTTAAACGATAAAACTACTTTATATTTCTCTTGTTCGGCCTATTCTGGAATACGGATCTAGTGTGTGGTCTCCCCAATATCTCGTACATCAGGACAGAATAGAGTCTGTACAAAAGAAGTTCTTACTCTTCACGCTTGGGGCTTTAACTGGGTTGCCTGCCTCTTATGCCAGTAGACACTTGCTAATTAACCTTCCATCTCTAGCTAATCGACGCATCATGTTGGGTGTGTTATTTATTGTTAAACTAATCAATGGTGAAATTGACTCTTCTATGTTATTAAATAGAATTAATTTCTATGTTCCTTCTAGACCTACTCGCAACTTTATGCCTCTCGCCCTTAATGCATGTACCACTAACTACGCTTTGCATGAACCTTTTCGAGTACTCTGTGCTGATTATATTCCCCAATCCTCGCAACAAATGTTGGATCAATCAACGCTTTTTTGATTTAACCAGATTTTAAATTTAAACCTTTTAAATTTAAATTTAATTTTAAACTTATATTTTAAACTCATTATTTTTCACTCAAATTACATTTGTAATTATTTTTAATTTAATTATAATAAGAGTTTGTTCTTATACTTGGGTCGACTGCTGTTAGTCGACGTTAACTAAATAAATAAGTAAATAAAAAATAATAACCATGCAGATCCAGCCTAATTTGTGTGGCGTGTAGCTATTTAGAAGCAGGAAGATACAGGTGCCGTTACTTAAAATTACTAGATTGGCATCGTTACAATTAGTCTTATCATTATGAGTTTCACAATTTCCTTTTAGGTCATAATTATTCTGCTTAAATTGGATGATCTAGAATTAGAATCTAGAATTATGTCATTTCTGTATTTTGGAGTTAGTTTTATCCCAAATCTTTCGTTTATCCTGACATAAACTGCTACGTAATTTATTTTTTTTATTGGTTTATATTTCTGATTAAGATAATCGAGATATTTTTACTGCTTATTATCTATTTTAATGTCCACAACCTGCTTCTAGGTGTGTCTGGTTTCGTAGCTACCAAAGTGTTATGAGTAGATATGTTGAATTTTTCCCATTATGTATTCGGATGTAAATATTCCGTTTGTCATCGGATATTAGTAGAAATAATTGACTTTTAAAAGCGTTAATGCGAATGTTTTCGACAGTTATTACTAAGTTATGGACGAGCTCTCGCCGCTATGAATCGTTGCTGCGGTGATGCTTATTTGAGGATGTGCTGGGATGTGCTTATTTCTTAGCTCGTGGTTGTATTCTTCTAAGTAGCTTTTCCAACGTCTCAGGGCGGTTAAGGGCGAAAGTCAAAGGTTACTGGTCGGTATATATTATACTGGCTATATATATTAGCAACGTAAAGGTACATTCATAGGCTCTGAAGTGCCAATACTTTTGCTAGCATTTCTTTTCTTTGCTGCATAGTTTTCTTCGCTCATCGAAAGTGATCGAGAAATAAAAGCAATTGGCCTAGGTTTTTTGTTCTAATACAGCATCTATGGCGAAGTCTTCGGCGTTGGTCGTTAGTTTGTTCGAGAAAGGTTTTACTAGTTTGACGTAGCCGCGTATAAATCTTCAATGGTAACTGGCTATTGGTATATCGTTGTGGTGTGTCTAGACGCGTTTTAGCTGTGTTCCATTTTTAATTTGATTTTGAGTGATTTAATCCGCATGTTGTTTACCTATTTATGTGAAACTGTGTAATTTGTATACAGCATATTTCAGCTTATTTTGTTTGTGCTATTTTTACAACACTTACGTTCTGATCTCTCGCGCGATTTCTCATAATTTTCTGTGCTTCTGTGCGTTTGTGTTTTGGTCTGCATTTTCGTCTTGCGCTTAATTCCTTACTTGCGTTCAAAAGTTTTGTGTTGTTGTTCTTTTTGCTAGCTTTGATTTTTGTTATACTCTCATTCCTTGTGCAGTGTCAATAAGGCATATCAATTTTTTTCATAATGTTTGTCTGCTGCATTTCGAAGGGCAAGTGTCAGTCCGATACCAAGGCTGACTACATTTGTTGTTGGCTGTATGATAACGTAGCACATGTTAAGTGTGCTGGTTATACACACCGTGTCAAAGAGCATATCGATAGTAAGTCCGGACTGAGATGCTGAAATTTATGGGGCAGACGAGACAAGGTATCAGTGCGTTACACTCATCCTTTTCTAGAATGCATGGTGAATTTCAGGCTTTAGAGGTTATTTTTAGTTATTTGATAAGCTCTCTATGGTTTCAGATGTTTTTGATTTCCATATACCAAGAAATCCTATTGTCCCTTGTCCCTTATTCAGCAAACATGACTGTCTCCAGTTCTCCTCAGCCTTTGGTAGTACCTGTAGTGGAGAGTAAGGCTATAAAGTCCCTTTCTGTGGTTACACCTAGAAAGCAAATATTCGCGTTACGACTTGCTCCTGATACATTCCAAAATTATAACCACCAATATTGTGGTGGATAAATTTAAGTTTGGATAAACTAGATTTCCTCTTTTAAAATTGGTGCCTCGGCTGATGTTTTCAAAGCAATTTGTTGTAATTCCTTCTGGCCGCAGAATTTTATTGTGAAAGAAATGCCTAGAAATCCTACTGCCGCTTCATCATCAAATGAAGTGCCAAAAAACTAACATCTTCTCTCCTTCTATCCTATCAAAATGTTAGAGGTCCTAATACTACTATAGACAGCATATCCTTTGAATTTAACATAATAGTCTCTACCGAAACTTGAAATATCAGATTTCTTTATATTTCCCAATAGGTACACCCCTTTAAGATGTGATCAGAAATCACGAATGGGAGGTGTTCTTGTTGCTGTCGAATCTGATCTTTTATCCAATGAACAAGTTTCCTATATCTCACAACCTGATATCTCCATTTCCGATGAGCACTTTTCTGCTATTCGTTCAATTTCCTCCGTGCTTTCTAACAAAGACTTTTTGTTCGTATTTGGAGACTTTAATTTCCCTGATGTGGTATGGTCTGTTTCACCAAATGCTTTGGGTTCTATAATTTTGTTAACATGAAACGTAAATCATCCTCTCTCATACAGAAGAGGGTAATACTGTATACTATAAAGATAAATAAGCTAACTCTGATCAGACTGCAATCGATTTGTTTGCTGCCTTCTTCCAAACTACTTACTCAACTACTAACTTCTCTTCTAACTCAGCTGATCCTTACTGTTTGTTAAAGTCTAAGTCTTTTGACTCTGTCAACCACTGTCTCCTGCTTAATAAACTAAATCTTATCGGTTTCCTCAGAAACTCCTTATGTGGATCTCCGAATATCTCACTTCTAGAACCCAAAAAGTGCTATTTCGACCTTCTCATTCTAAGTCCGTATTTGTAACCTCTGGCGTACCACACGGCGGCCATCTTGATCTACTATTTAACCATTTTATTAACGATCATCCGTCTACTTTCAAATACTCTCGTATACTAAAGTACGCCGATGATGTGAAGCTTCACTTAACATATAATGACATCAACTCTTATAATTTTTTACGAGCAGATCTTAACTCCTTGCATACCTCGTGTGAAGCTAATTTGTTACAACTAAACTGCTCTTAATGTAAGGTGATGTCGTTTTATCGGAGCAGGCCTCATATTGAGAGTTTAAATCAGGTAAGGGATTTGAACTGCATATTTCCTACACTGTCAGTAAGGCTACTCAAGTACTTGGGTTCATAAAACGATGGTCTAAGGAATTCGACGACTCTTATACGAGAAAACTTCTTTATATTTCTCTTGTTCGGCCTATTCTGGAATACGGATCTAGTGTGTGGTCTCCCCAATATCCCGAACATGTGGACAGAATTGAGTATGTATAAAATAAGTTCTTACTTTTCGCGCTTCGGAGCTTTAACTGGGTTGCCTGCCATCTTATTCCAATAGACTCTTGCTAATTAACCTTCCATCTCTAGCTAATCGACGCATCATGTTGGGTGTGTTATTTATTGTTAAACTAATCAATAGTGAAATTGACTCTTCTATGTTATTAAATGGAATTAATTTATCTGTTCCTTCTAGACCTACTCGCAACTTTATGCCTCTCGCCCTTAATGCATGTACCACTAACTACGATTTGCATGAACCTTTTCAAGTATTTTGTGCTGATTATAATTAACTTATTCGTGTATTCAGGTCAGAGTCCTCTCTTCCGACTATAAAGTTTCTCATCCTTAACTCTTTATCTAGTATATACTAACCACATTTCAATATTTTCTGATCTGATTGGGTTTTTCTGGGTTTTCCCCAATCCTCGTAATAAATGTTGGATCAATCAATGCTTTTTTTGATTTGCCCATTGTATGAATTTCGTTTGTAATTATTTGTAATTTTATTCTCATAAGTTTTTTTTTTTTGACACTTGGGTCGACCTCTATTAGTTGACGTTAAATAAATAAATAAATAAATACCTTAATCTAAGAAAGACCATAATTGTTTTTTCGCCACTTTGTAATATTGTGAATCCTAGAAAGTTTCCTTCTTCCTTGAACAATTCGTCAATTTGCACTTTCATATTCGCTTTATCCAGCGTGGCGAGTATCTAAGTACATGGCATGTTCATTTTCGGGCCAACTAAAAACGATGATATAGTCATTGTAGTACGTGCTTCCTTAGAAAACCGTCTAAAGCTCTTTGTAAAATAGATTCAAATTTAAAAGTAGTCAAGTGAACTCAAATTTACCGCCGTTAATTGCGAACGCGGTATGTCTTGTATGTTTGTCTTTCGTCCTTTCGAATGTTTCTGCATGAGCAAATTGATGTGATTTTTCTGTATGTTTGACATGTGCTCCATGCCAACCTTTATGGACTGAAGTTGACTGAATTTATTTATTTTAATGTTTCATTGCCCAAAATGCCGTGGAAAACTTTTAGGGTGAGTAATAGGAAAAACTATCTCTGCGACTGAACAAAGTGAACCAGCGTTGATGAGGAAATTAAGATTAGTGCCATCTTTCATAATACATTTGAAGTATGTCAGCAACGACACATTTTACCTTAAAAAATTAATATCCCAAGCATCGTCGGCAGTCTACTTGCTTTCTTGTTCATTTTCTCCGACGCATTGTTCAAACAGGATATAATAATGTCCTCAGAATCCAGGATATAAGGGTCGCTTTTATCGACTCAAAATTTCCCCTGAAACTCCTGCAGCAATATGGAAGTGTCTTTGTAATTTAGGCGGAGGTCCATTTACTGGGGCAGGTCGTTTTCCCGAAAGGACATTAGCATGGGGTTTGTTCAAATTATTGATGTGACCGAAACGTATGGATCCGTCAATGTCGATCGGTAATGATCTTGGTTGTGGCTTAAGGACAGTTGGCCACGGAGGCGGGTAATGCTGTTTAGCCGGTTGATCATTGTGTGGATTCGGATATTACGGATAAATAGGTCTTTAAATTTGGGTTGATCAGTCATTGCTGGCTGTATAGCCTGTGAGTTTCCGTTGGAACGTGAAACAGATAAATACTGTGGACTTGGACTGTAATAGAGCCTGGGGTTGAAAGCTCTCCAGTTACCCATTGAGCCTATTAAAGAAAGGAGTCTGAGATTGCCCAGGGGCAAAGGTGGAGGATGCTGTCTGAATTAAGGAGTGATGACATTTCTTTGATTCTGGTTCTTGACTAACTCACACAGATGTCGTGTGTGGCCGAGATCCCTTATTTCTTTCATAGTCAAAAGCAAGTCGCCATTTAATCCGCCTACAAAAGTGTCTAAAGCTTTTTTACGATAACTTTGTTTCAAAGCTTTGATACTGTGGATGAATCGTGTACCACAATTTGATTGGTTTGTACTAAGTTTTACAAAAAAACTTATGCATATATATTTTTTGGATATTTGTCATTTTCTATTCTATTCTATTATTTATTATTTTTCTTAGTATTCTTTTAATATTAGATTTTACTTTGTATTTCCAATATTCTTAATTTTTTTTTTGATTTTCTTAAATTTTCCTTTTAATATTTTTGTATTTTTAACCTATTTTATTTTTGTATTATTTTAATTGATCCTTTTACTTTTTCTTTTAATAATTTTTCATTTGTAACTTTCTTTATTTTCGTAACATTTTAAATGATTATAAATTGGCATCACAATGCAGCTCAACGTCATCATTGTGTTTATACGATGACAGTACCGGTGCTCCTAATAATTTTTTTTAGACTCTGAACTAAAAGTTCAAAGTCTACTAGGTTTGACGAAAGCTAAATGTGCGTAACAGGCAGACGGAGGCGTGGCAGACCCTATAAAGTATATATATTCTTGATCAGCATCAACAGCCGAGACGATATAGCCATGTCCGTCTGTCCGTCTGTATGAACACATAGATCTCAGAGACTATAAGAGCTAAAATAACCAAATTTGGTGACAACACGTGTATAGTTTGCACGCAGATCAAGTTTGTTTTAGATTTTTGCCAAGCCCCCTTCCGCCCCCTCAAATCGAAAAAAACGCAAATTTTGCACATATGGAGGATGTCCCTTTGCGGACGTTTTCTGAAAATTTCAGCACGATCGGATCATAAACATAGAAGATATTAAGGAATGAATGATCCCAGGTTCATGGCACCTCTGCGGCCAAAATTGCCGCACAGGCGCAAGTTCGAATCCCACTGCTGACAATTCCAAATTACATTTTTTAATAATTATAAATTAATTACTTTTATTTTATAGATACATATATTACTAATTTAGCCTAATTTGTCAGAAAATGTTAAGAATTTAAGAGAAAGCAATAACCAAATTTCGTTAGAAATTCGTATATATGTATATATATAACAAATGCAAAAACTCGTGCTGTATATGTATTGACGTTGCCGACTGTGCAGTATGTAAGGCGGTTTATAAAAGCAATATATATGCACAAGACGCGTTTTTAACCACCAATTGATTTGTCAGCATAGTTTTCATAAGCATCTCAGTAAAAACAGACGCGCTGTACAGTTACAGTTATACATGTATACACAGCAACACGCAAAAAGAGTAACGGTTGTTTGTTTCCCCTTCTTCGCTCTTGCGTGCTCACTCACTATTGCTGCTCTCTTCCAAGAACGAATGATAATGAGTTGAACATTGCTTAAGTTTATTTGGCATTTCAATTTACTTTTATATTTGCTTAATAAGAAGCTAATTCGAGCGCCGACAAAATGAAATTAAAAGTATTTATTGAATTAATCATAACATATATTACTCAATTTTTTTGCTTTCCCCGTTTAGTTCAGAGTCTCCCCCAATCGTCCCCTGACTGTAGCTGCCTGACTTTCTATAAATGAGATAGGGCTGCCTGAGTCTTTGAGACATTCTGCAATAATTGATTGGCATAAAGTATCGTTAAAAAAATACTAAATTGTCTTACATAATTGTTTATGCCGAATTTTTCATCGGACATTGAACCACGAGATGATTATTGGTGCCACACCCATGACAGGAACCTTTTGTCTCTCTCGGGCTTCAATCAATCTTTCGCACAATGTCCTTTGTAGTTATAGTTGAAACAGCGTGACTCCTTGTCTGCAATGCCGCCGCGAAGTTCTTCCGCCATATTTTCCAGCCATGATCTGCAAATGCACTATATCTTGCTGGGGTTGTCGAATCACTAGATCGTGACTACCTGTGCTAAATGAAATGCCGACCATGCCCATTGTCAAATAATTTTGTTCGTTGCGCGTTTTGTCAGGTGTGTATCAGTTGTGGCTTCTTCTTTTTCGCCAGCAATTTCCATGAGTCTGTGCGTCGTCGCCACAATCACAAATTTATGTGCACACGCTGTACCCGCGTCATCATTATCTACATAGCCAATATCGCAATATCGCCATCTCGTTCTGACTGATGTCTTTGAGCCGTTACTCCGTTATTTTCGACTGGCGTATTTTTTTCAGAAAAATGCTTGCAGCCTCAATTTGCGCATTTAGCAGTCTCAAGGTCTCCATTCCCTTGTAAATTTCAGCACGTTACAAATGCAACGCATTTGTCTGCTCTTCTTCGTCGGATTCAAGGTGCTCACCACGATCATTGACAGGCACCATATTCATCCAAGCCACAAGTTCTGCCTTCGATCCTGTTATTGGCAAGCCCAGAGAAGCTAACCATCTTTTCGGTCGCACTACCTTAACTTCACTGATATTTATATCCATTGTTTCTTTCCCGCTTCGGGGCTTTAACTGGATTGCTGGCATTGACCTGCCTTCTTACTCTAGAAGATTTGATAATTAACCTTCCGTCGAAACGTGGTGGATGTCTTGTTCTTAGCGAAACTGATTAATGGTGAAATTGACTCCTCCGTGTTATTAAATCGGACTAATTTCTCTGTTAGTGCTATTAGTCGACGTTAAATAAATAAACAAAATAAGCTCATATTTTATATTAAAAAGATTTGTATTTGAACTTCAAAGTAATTCATTTTATGAATTAGGTTTGTAATTATTTTTAATTTGACTTTCATAATTCTGTTTTTAATGTTTGGGTCGACTGCTATTAGTCGACGTTAAGTAAATAATTGAAGAATAAATTTCTCAGCTTAGATACTTGTAACTTATAAATAAGTAAAAAATATAATCAAAAAAGAAAGAAAATTTAACTGCTTCCGCTTTGTTCGTTTCGGCCAGCACATGTGGGCGAGTGATGTAGCACTCAGCTTTGGCGCCACTACCAGAGACACTACATTTGGGATGTAGGGTACAGATCGAGTTTATTTCAAATTTTTAATACCTTACTTAACCTATCCTACCTAACGTCCTAGGTGCTTGAACGTCATATAGAAGCTGAAAACTTAATCAAGGTCGGCCTATAAATATGAAAGATAATAAAAAACAAGTCGGTGAGTCGGGGTGCCAGCGGGAGTATAGTACCGTAAGGCTACAGTCGATCTCAATTGACTAATCGGGAAAACCAAAAATTTCAATTTATAATTTTTATTAATTTATAATTATTAAAAAATAAAATTTGTAGGCGTGGGAAAAATCTAAATCCAAATTTGATATGCGTGCACATTATAAGAGTGTTGAGACCAAATTTAGTTACTCTAGCTTTTATAGTCTCTGAGATCTAGGTATTTATACGGACGGACAGACGACTAAGTTTCATGCATATGTAAATAAAGTGACGTAGAACTCAGCTTGTATGAATGAATGTGTACAAATGCAAAAGCTTGCTGCTATGAGCAGCAAAGAATTCATATTCTTCTTAATGATGATTTATTCATGTGTCCCAAACTATTCGTTTGGTCTTATTCTGTCTGTCTGTGTAGAGTGTGTGCTGACCTTAGTCTTTTAGAGCTTTGGTGACAGATGACCCAGAGAGAAATAGATATGAACCCTCTATGTATTGTGCGATTAGTGGTATCACTTTTGTGAAATTAGAAAAGGTGATGTTTATTAATTAAAATACATTATATTATTTATATTATATTGTATTAATATTATTATATATTAATAGATAGGATAGATAGGATTATTTATTTACTTGGTTCTCTATCATGAAACAGATTGGGAACTCGACGGGGCGTCAATTGCTGATCAACAGAATTAACCGCAGCAGGGCTTGGAATTCCCAAAGATCTGTAAGGACGCAGTCTTGTAAGGATTAAGTCTTGAGGTCAAGGGCGGTCATGATTTTTGGTTTTTGTATGTTTATTTTTACACACATGAATTCAAATAATATTTTGAATATGAAATTCAAATTCAAAATTAACAATATGTTTTATAAAAAAATATGTAATTACATAAAATTAAACCACGGTCCCCGCTTTGGCCGAGCACGCCCAGAGGTAGCAAAAGCAGAGGCAACAGGACCAGAGGCAGCCAAACCGTTAACGGTGCAGAGGCAACGGTCAGCAATACTAATTTATTTTCTTTCATAATATAAATCAAAATAGGTTTCCATTATTTATTTTATTTTTTGTAATAATTTAGTTTTGTTATTTATTGCATAGAGTACATGTCTTATAATAGTATTTATAGGTTATTAAAAGTAAAATATAAAAAAAAAGTAATAGATACAAAGTCAAACAATTTTGATCAGTGGTTAGTACCCTGTGCAGTTCTTTACAATAAAAGTATTTTAATGATTATTATTCCCTAACTTAAAATATCCCAATTCGTGAAATCGGCATCACGATAATACAGTGGCAATACATACATAGTGGCAACAAATCAAAACGAAGGTCTGGCAACTCATTTAATGCATCTCAGCGAATATCATAAAGCTTGTTTACGTGCTAAATAAATAAAAATAATGTATAAATGAATTTTATAATGCATCCAAATCTTAAGCCACAAACTGTTTCAAATATTACAAACATCATAATAAAAGCAAATTTTTAAGAAAATGTTGCAGGCATTAGGTTCAAAGGGTCTTTCCACGACACTACGTTCGGCACATTCGCTAACATTTCCGACTTTTATATTTCCATGTCAATTCGCCATTATAAACAAACATTAAAAACTCAAAATTATATCTTTAACAGTGAAAAATATGGACTCTAATGAAAAAAGAATGGAAAAAATTAAGTGATCATGGCATACCAAACAACAAGTCAGGAGACTCTGTACTAATCGGGGGAAGCAAAAAAATTAAATAATATATATTACAATTAACTTCAATAAATACTTTTTATATCATTTTGTCGCCTCTCGAATTCGCTTCCTATTAACCAAGTATAAAAGAAAATTTAGATGCCATATAATACGCATATAATAACCGAATTGATCGGGACTCGAACACGCGATCTCTTGATTGACATTCTAACGCCCTATGCCCTGGGCCACCGACGAACGAAATCGGCAGCCGACAAAATCAAAATATCACACTTCGTATTTTCGCCTCTTGCAGCAAGTTCCTTTTGCTTAAGCAATATTCAACTCATTATTGTTCGTTCTTGGAAGAGAGTAGCAATAGTGAGCGCGAGAGCGAAAGAAACAACCGTTACTTTTTTTGCGCGTTGCTGTGTATACATGTATAACTGTAACTGTAACCGCGGCTGTTTTAACTGAGATGCTTATGAAAACTAATGCTGACAAATCAATTGGTGGTTAAAACGCGTCTTGTGCATTTGCGTTGCTTTTATAAAATTATAAAAACATTCAATTTTGTCTGGGACGCAGCAAGCCTCGAACCCCAGACCTCTTACCTCGCAAATCGTACGTCCTATAACTGAGCCACCGCCTTACATACTGCATGGTCAGCAACCTCAATACATATACAGCACGAGTTTTTGCATTTGTCATATATATAAATACGAATTTCTAACGAAATTTGCTATTGCTTTCTCTTAAATTCTTAATATTTTCTGACAAATAGGCAAAACTAATAAACATATGTATATATAAAATAAAAGTAATTAATTTATAATTATTAAAAATGTAATTTGGAATTGTCAGCAGTGGGATTCGAACTTGCGCCTGTGCGGCAATTTTGGCCGCAGAGGTGCCATGAACCTGGGATCATTCATTCCTTAATATCTTCTATGTTTATGATCTGATCGTGCTGAAATTTTCAGAAAACGTCCGCAAAGGGACATCCTCCATATGTGCCAAATTTGCGTTTTTTTCTATTTGAGGGGCGGAAGGGGGCAAAAATTTAAAACAAACTTGATCTGCGTGCAAACTATACACGTGTTGTCACCAAATTTGGTTATTTTAGCTTTCATAGTCTCTGAGATCTAGGTGTTCATACAGACGTACAGTCGGACAGACGGACAGACGGACATGGCTATATCGTCTCGGCTGTTGATGCTGATCAAGAATATATATACTTTATAGGGTCTGCCACGCCTCCTTCCGCCTGTTACGCACATTTCGCTTTCGACAAATTTAGTAGACTATGTACTTTTAATACAGAGCCTAAATAATGACCAGTGCAGAAAGATTGCAACCATTGAAAGTTGACTGGGATACTGAGTTGGAGAGCTTTTTGAAAACATTATTTTATCACCCACAATAAAACAGATTATTCCAAAATCGCCATCTGTCTGGGAATTTGTAATCGTTATCCGGTGCTTTAATATAATTATATATGTATTGCAATATTTGTTTATTTTAAAATTAATAATATGGGAGATTGATTTGTTTTTTATTTAAATATTCATCGGTAATTAATAATAAAATACTATAAATCGTCAGAGCGAATGCCAACGAATGACTTTTTACAAATCGAACGACACTTTCAGACCTGACGTGATTTTGTATAGGTTCCTCACATTCGGGCCGAAAGTTGAAAATGGCGTCGAATGACCTGTCATGGAAATATCCTATAAATCGTTTTGCTGCTCGGAATCAATTACAAAGATGTAATAAAAGTGATATTTAATATTTAAGAAGGGATGTTTGTCATGAGAGAATGATTAAAATCGGAAAAATGTGTAATATATTTCTTGTTTACTGAACGATTAATCTCCCATTTCAACTTTACCGAAAAAGTCAATGCAAGGCGAGCATCATTTTCGGGGTTCGATTCGCAGACAAGTTAAACTTTTCTTAATAAACAACAATATTAATTTGCAATTTTTATTTTTTGCAGAAATGTTATTCTGAAATATAAAATTAAAAAATACTTAATTGTTAAAATATTTGAATATGTTTTTGTTGGCAATGCAAGTCTTAGTATACACATGCATATGTACAGTTCATATCTTCCACACATACGGTCAACTGCGAAAAGTCACCAAAGACAAATTTTCAAAATTTGTCACCTTTTAATATAATAATAGTCCATAACCTCTCGACAATCGTAATCTCCCAAACACAACAATAGAGGGCACACCATATATAACTTCATAACACAAAATAATTTCATATTCCTCAACGACAAGACTTCTACCCATTTCACAACCCACAATACCTTCACACACGTAGATCTATTTTTCTGCATGCCAAACATACTCCCCCACGCTACTTGGACCTGCACCGACGACCTTAATGGAAGCGATAACTTCCCCATTCTAGTCTCCCTTTCCAAAATCCCCAAGAACAAACGCCCTCCAGATACCACTTCAAAATAAATAAAACTAACTGGGAACTTTTTGAAAAATCAATCACAGAAATGTATAATAAAATCACCTACGCCGCTGAAGTGAATAAAGAGGCGGCTAACATCAACTGTTTTTCCTGTTGGTCACACAATTTTTTATGTAGTTTAAAATTTTTGGTCCCACCTACCAATCGATCAATTGTTGTAGCACTGCATGGACTCCAATTCTGTCGAATGCCTTGGAAAAATCAAGGGAGGCGGTTAAAACGTGTTTATTTTCCAGTGATCAAGTAATCATATGATCTGCGTAAAGCAGACAATCAGTTACTGCTTTGTGTTTCTTGAAGCCGAACTGGTTGTTTGAAATTAAGTTGTTGTATTGTACGAACCACCATAAGCGCTTTGCAATTATTTTGTCCATAACTTTGGAAATGCATTGGTTAAGAGATATGGGCCGGTATGAGTCCGTTAGGGTTTTATCAGAATTGGACTTGTTTATTGGGATTAGTAAGCTTGTTTTGTACTGTGAGAATTAAGTATGTTGTTGAAGTGTCTTGTTAGTCTATTTTGAAGGGTTGGAATTGTGTGTTTAATCATTGGGTATGAAATTCTATCAAATCCTGGGGTGTGCCTTTTGAGGGAGTTAAGCGAACTGAGTAATTCGATGGGGCTAATGGTTGCTTCGATTTGTTTTGCTAGTTGGGTTGGTGGGTTGTCCAGGGGCAGTGAGGTGATTTTAGATTTGTGTAATGTAAATGAAGGCGAGAAGTTGTGGCCCTGAGCAGAGTCGGACTAGTATTGGGCAAAGATATTTGCAATTTGGTTTTGGTCTGTGGAGTTCGTGTCGGTGTATGTATCTTCGATTGCGTGGATGCTTTTAATAGGGTTAAGGCCATGAAGGGCTCGGATGTTTGTCCAAATTTTAGATGTGACGGTACTGGGATTAATTTGGGCTGTAAACTCAGCCGTTGCTATCTTTTTGTCACGCTTGAGCTCGAATCTGAAAAGTAAGTTGTTTTTCCTAAACGTTATTATATTTTCTTGGGTGATGCGTCTTTTAAGTTTGTTCCATGCTTTATTTTTGTATTTTTTAAGTGTTTCTAGTCTGGTGCGGATTGTTGGATAATTTTGTTGATGTTAGCCGCCTCTTTATTCACTTCAGCGGCGTAGGTGATTTTATTATACATTTCTGTGATTGATTTTTCAAAAAGTTCCCAGTTAGTTTTATTTATTTTGAAGTGGTATCTGGAGGGCGTTTGTGCTTGGGGATTTTGGAAAAGGGAGATTAGAATGGGGAAGTGATCGCTTCCATTAAGATCGTCGGTGCAGGTCCAAGTAGCGTGGGGAAGTATGTTTGGTGTGCAGAAAGATAGAGCTACGTGTGCGAAGGTGTTGTGGGTTGTGAAATGGGTAGGAGTTTTGTCGTTGAGGAATATGAAATTATTTTTTGTTATGAAGCTATATATGGCGTGCCCTCTACTGTTGTGTTTGGGAGATCCACATGTTGGGTGCCAGCTACTTAAATCTTCAGTTACGATTGAGCTTATGGCCTATTACGTTATCAATATTTCTAGTGTTGAAGCTTTTATTGGGTGTAGATTGAGTAGATGTGAAATTTTGTTGCAGAGTCAACTTCCGCACACACTGCTTCTACCTCGTTAACTTGGATATTTTTGTGTTGGATTGATTTTTTGATGAGGAGAGCTACTCCACCAAAGGTGTTGTGTGAGGTGTTTAGGGATATTGAATAGTTGACAGGTATTGGAATGGGTTGGGTTGCACGTATGTGGGTTTCCTGAAGGGCTATGATGTGAGGAGATTGATTTTTAATTATGTTAAGGAGTTCACTGTAGTTGTTGAGATAACCACGTATATTTCATTGAATTATTTTAAGAGAGATGATGTAGGATGGAGTTAAGAGATAACAGTGTTAGTTTATATATTTAGGTTATTACAGTATGTGGTTGTTTGAGTGATTTGAGGTGGGTCCCTGATTGGGATTGACTGCAGAATATGTTAGAGCAAAGGAATATTTGCAAAGAAATACCTCCAGCCGTCCGTTCAGGGACTCATCTATCCTAATGTAAGTTTGTTTGTTCTATTGGTATTCCATAGTGTCGGAGCTGTCCTCTTCAATTGAGTTTGGGTTGTCAAGTTTTTTTTTTTTTTTTGTTAAGAGCTTTTATTATCTTAACTGTTCTTCGGGGTGTAGTGCGAGGGAGCACCTGGATCTTGTCTTTAGGAGAGGTGAGTTTGTTGCTTAGTTTGGTGGTAGATGATGTGCTTGGCTGGAGAAATAGAGTAGAGTCTTCAAATGTGACTGCGGTTCGTGGCGTGGAGGACTTCTGGGTTACGGTGGCTGATTGAGTGCGCATGTGTGTCTTGGTGGCTTCTGCGAAGGTTAGGAAATTAGGCCTGTGCTTGTTGGGTGATTTTGATTGCGACTATTTCTTGTTGTTTTTTGAAAATTGGGCAGCTTTTTTCTGTGGAGCTGTGGGAGTTAAAAGTTAACTCGTTTGATTTACAGTTGACGCATCCAACGTTGTTTTTGCAGATTTCATTTTCCTCTTATATTCTGTAGTGTGGAGAACCGCATTTGATGCACGTTTTGCTGCTCTTGCATACTTTGTATGGTATGTATTGGTATTGGTATGTATTGTCGTACTGTTATTTTTAGACTCTGAACTAAAAGTTCAAAGTCTATTAGGTTTGACGAAGGCGAAATGTGCGTAACAGGCAGAAGGAGGCGTGGCAGACCCTATAAAGTATATATATTCTTGATCAGCATCAACAGCCGAGACGATATAGCCATGTCCGTCTGACCGTCTGTATGAACACCATAGATCTCAGAGACTATAAGAGCTAGAGTAACCAAATTTGGTGACAACACGTGTATTGTTTGCAGGCAGATCAAGTATGATTTAGATTTTGCCACGCCCCCTTCCTCCCCCGCAAATCGAAAAAAACGTATTACTGAAGCTACCGACTATAGATTTAATTCAGATTTGGCACATATGGAGAATGTCCTTTTCCGGACGTTTTCTGAAAATTTCAGCACGATCGGATCATAAACATAGAAGATATTAAGGAATGAATGATCACTAGGTTCATGGCACCTCTGCGGCCAAAATTGCCGCACAGGCGCGAGTTCGAATCCCACTGCTGACAATTCCAAATTACATTTTTTAATAATTATAAATTAATTACTTTTATTTTATATATACCTATAATATTAATTTTGCCTTATTTGTCAGAAAATGTTAAGAATTTAAAAGAAAGCAATAACCAAATTTCGTTAGAAATTCGTATACATATATGTATCTATATGACAAATGCAAAAACTCGTGCTGTATATGTATTGACGTTGCCGACTGCACAGCATGTAAGGCGGTGGCTCAAGCTATAGGACGTACGATTTGCGTGTGAGAGGTCTGCGGTTCGAATCTCGGTGCATCCCAAACAAAATTTTAATGTTTTTAAAATTTTATAAAAGCAATATATATGCACAAGACGCGTTTTTAACCACCAATTGATTTGTCAGCATAGTTTACATAAGCATCTCAGTAAAAACAGCTACGCTGTACAGTTACAGTTATACATGTATACACAGCAACGCGCAAAAAAAGTAACGGTTGTTTGTTTCCCCTTCTTCGCTCTTGCGTGCTCACTCACTATTGCTGCTCTCTTCCAAGAACGAATGATAATGAGTTGAACATTGCTTAAGTTTATTTGGCATTTCAATTTACTTTTATATTTGCTTAATAAGAAGCTAATTCGAGCGCCGACAAAATGAAATTAAAAGTATTTATTGAATTAATCATAACATATATTACTCAATTTTTTTGCTTTCCCCGTTTAGTTCAGAGTCTCCCCCAATCGTCCCCTGACTGTAGCTGCCTGACTTTCTATAAATGAGATAGGGCTGCCTGAGTCTTTGAGACATTCTGCAATAATTGATTGGCATAAAGTATCGTTAAAAAAATACTAAATTGTCTTACATAATTGTTTATGCCGAATTTTTCATCGGACATTGAACCACGAGATGATTATTGGTGCCACACCCATGACAGGAACCTTTTGTCTCTCTCGGGCTTCAATCAATCTTTCGCACAATGTCCTTTGTAGTTATAGTTGAAACAGCGTGACTCCTTGTCTGCAATGCCGCCGCGAAGTTCTTCCGCCATATTTTCCAGCCATGATCTGCAAATGCACTATATCTTGCTGGGGTTGTCGAATCACTAGATCGTGACTACCTGTGCTAAATGAAATGCCGACCATGCCCATTGTCAAATAATTTTGTTCGTTGCGCGTTTTGTCAGGTGTGTATCAGTTGTGGCTTCTTCTTTTTCGCCAGCAATTTCCATGAGTCTGTGCGTCGTCGGCACAATCACAAATTTATGTGCACACGCTGTACCCGCGTCATCATTATCTACATAGCCAATATCGCAATATCGCCATCTCGTTCTGACTGATGTCTTTGAGCCGTTACTCCGTTATTTTCGACTGGCGTATTTTTTTCAGAAAAATGCTTGCAGCCTCAATTTGCGCATTTAGCAGTCTCAAGGTCTCCATTCCCTTGTAAATTTCAGCACGTTACAAATGCAACGCATTTGTCTGCTCTTCTTCGTCGGATTCAAGGTGCTCACCACGATCATTGACAGGCACCATATTCATCCAAGCCACAAGTTCTGCCTTCGATCCTGTTATTGGCAAGCCCAGAGAAGCTAACCATCTTTTCGGTCGCACTACCTTAACTTCACTGATATTTATATCCATTGTTTCTTTCCCGCTTCGGGGCTTTAACTGGATTGCTGGCATTGACCTGCCTTCTTACTCTAGAAGATTTGATAATTAACCTTCCGTCGAAACGTGGTGGATGTCTTGTTCTTAGCGAAACTGATTAATGGTGAAATTGACTCCTCCGTGTTATTAAATCGGACTAATTTCTCTGTTAGTGCTATTAGTCGACGTTAAATAAATAAACAAAATAAGCTCATATTTTATATTAAAAAGATTTGTATTTGAACTTCAAAATAATTCATTTTATGAATTAGGTTTGCAATTATTTTTAATTTGACTTTCATAATTCTGTTTTTAATGTTTGGGTCGACTGCTATTAGTCGACGTTAAGTAAATAATTGAAGAATAAATTTCTCAGCTTAGATACTTGTAACTTATAAATAAGTAAAAAATATAATCAAAAAAGAAAGAAAATTTAACTGCTTCCGCTTTGTTCGTTTCGGCCAGCACATGTGGGCGAGTGATGTAGCACTCAGCTTTGGCGCCACTACCAGAGACACTACATTTGGGATGTAGGGTACAGATCGAGTTTATTTCAAATTTTTAATACCTTACTTAACCTATCCTACCTAACGTCCTAGGTGCTTGAACGTCATATAGAAGCTGAAAACTTAATCAAGGTCGGCCTATAAATATGAAAGATAATAAAAAACAAGTCGGTGAGTCGGGGTGCCAGCGGGAGTATAGTACCGTAAGGCTACAGTCGATCTCAATTGACTAATCGGGAAAACCAAAAATTTCAATTTATAATTTTTATTAATTTATAATTATTAAAAAATAAAATTTGTAGGCGTGGGAAAATCTAAATCCAAATTTGATCTGCGTGCACATTATAAGAGTGTTGAGACCAAATTTGGTTACTCTAGCTTTTATAGTCTCTGAGATCTAGGTATTTATACGGACGGACAGACGACTAAGTTTCATGCATATGTAAATAAAGTGACGTAGAACTCAGCTTGTATGAATGAATGTGTACAAATGCAAAAGCTTGCTGCTATGAGCAGCAAAGAATTCATAGAATTAAATTAGGCAGACGCAGTTGCAGTTGCTATGTAACTGGTTATCCTTCATATCTCACGTAAACATACACACATTCATAAAAGCGCGGAATGATAAAGCTCACATAGTGGCCGGCACTGGCCACAATCGTTTATCAGATCGTTATTCATCAATAACCGATTTTACTGTGGTTGCTCTTCAAATTAATTTCGTCGGCCCTACAGTTTGTTTTAGATTTTTGCCACGCCCCTTCCGCCCCCGCAAATCGAAAAAAAACGTATAACTGAAGCTACCGACTTTAGATTTAATTCACATTTGGCACATATGGAGAATGTCCTTTTCCGGACGTTTTCTGAAGATTTCAGCACGATCGGATCATAAACATAGAAGATATTAAGGAATGAATGATCACCAGATTCATGGCAGCTGTGCGGCCAAAATTGCTTTAGCTAGAACAACAACAACCAGAAACGCCGCAAAGGCGCGAGTTCGAATCCCACTGCTGACAATTCCAAATTACATTTTTTAATAATTATAAATTAATTACTTTTATTTTATATATACATATAATATTAATTTTGCCTTATTTGTCAGAAAATGTTAAGAATTTAAAAAGAAAGCAATAACCAAATTTCGTTAGAAATTCGTATACATATATGTATATATATGACAAATGCAAAAACTCGTGCTGTATATGTATTGACGTTGCCGACTGCGCAGTATGTAAGGCGGTGGCTCAAGCTGTAGGACGTACGATTTGCGTGTAAGAGGTCTGCGGTTCGAATCTCGGTGCATCCCAAACAAAATTTTTATGTTTTTAAAATTTTATAAAAGCAATATATATGCACAAGACGCGTTTTTAACCACCAATTGATTTGTCAGCATAGTTTTCATAATAAGCATCTCAGTAAAAACAGACGCGCGCTGTACAGTTACAGTTATACGTGTATACACAGCAACGCGCAAAAAAAGTAACGGTTGTTTGTTTTCCCTTTCGCTTTTGCGCGTTCACTCACTATTGCTGCTCTCTTCCAAGAACGAACGATAATGAGTTGAACATTGCTTAAGCTTATTTGGCTTTAAATTAGTTTTATATTTGCTTTATTTTTTTGCTTTCTCCGATTAGTTCAGAGTCTACCACAGACGTTGTACGACTGTAGCTGCCTGACTTGTTTAGTTCCGATTGGATTTCCTCCTCTGGAACTTCTCTCAGGCTGTTTGAGTAGATTACTCCCTTTGTGTAGTTGAAATGGTTGTGGAGAGAGACGGAGACGGAGGAGTTTGCTGGCTTGTTGGTCGTTTTTGGTTTTAACCAAGAGGTCGCCACTAATGAGTTTAGTGCACGATGTGACCGGCCCGTCACAGGTAAAGTCGATTATTTTTCTTATGGCGAAAATATTTTTTCAGTTTCGCTTTTGCGAGAGATCACTATGTATTTAGGTCCGGGGGATAGAAAGTTGATTGTCTCGTTTAGAGATAAGTGGTTTGCCCGGACGCCTTGGGGCGGTCAGGGGGTTCCCATTCCCATTTCTAAGCTTATGCTTGTTGTTTTTTGTTTTTTCTTTCGTCACAAATTGTTTACGCGATAGATCAAGCAGATTAGAGTTCTGTTGAGTGCAGATAGCAGGTAGAGGCGCGTGCGCATATTTTACAAGAGGTGCGATCGCAATGAGAGTTGGATTTCAACTGACACACACATAATACAAAGTCCTAAGCTATTTCAAATTTCAATAACTCTGATGTTTTATCCTTAAAGCGTTATCCATAGTGCTATATATTTAAAATGGCTCTTGCAATTAGTTTTTCCATTTGGAAAAGCGGGAAATTTAAGCAAACTTGAACGTTTTAAGAAATATTAGAACCTTTACGCCAAAATTAGTGTCACAAATTGACATATTTTGCAAGACCCATACAGATGAACATTGTATGTCAGCCCAGTTGTTGATGCTGATACAGATTTTTATGGTGTTGAATATGTCTCCTTCTGCATGTTGGGCACAATTTCCTTGCGAAAAACTCAACAGATAAAAAAAAAACATTTTAAATTAATGTTGCGCAACCTTGCATTTTTGATTATTTTTCACTATTATTTATATTTTATATATTTAGATTTTATTTGTAATTAGTTGCGCCATATCAAATATCTTTATCTTAATAATTGCATAACACAATTTTTTTTTTAATACATTTGTTTTTAAATAACTGCAGCATTGAGAAACTCCAATACAATTATGATTTGTGAATTTTGATTCTGCATGGTGTGTGTATTTTACTTAAAGCTTTTCACTATTTCTATTGAATTTGTGTATGTTACAAAAACAGTTTAAGCAATTTCAAATTAATTAGCAGTTGTTGGTGCCACCAAAAAAATTCAAGAAGCTCAAACTGTAAAGTGCAATTAAAGCAATAAAATACACACATTCATACAAATAAGCATTTCTAAAATTGTACACAAATAAAGGTTTCCTTGTAATTTTAAGGGGCTTACACGTATTATAATATATAATATAATATTATATTAAACATAAATATAAAAGATTAGCAAACATTTTTAAATCAAACCAAACCGCACCGCATTGAACAATCAAACTTTGCGCTTTGTTAACAGATAGGCTAGTTCAAATTGCTTCTACTGAAGCGATCTCTCAAATCCCATAACGCAGTGGAAATTCAAAGCTGTGTGTGTTTCGGAGTATGTAGATGATATGAGAAATATTGTATGTGTGTTTGTTTATTCTATAACATACAACGAGTTATGTACTATATTATAGTATATTTGTATATGTTGTGGTACCCTATAGCTCTCAAACTCTAAAGTTGAATCGCCTTGCCTGACAGATTGCCGGAACTCACCTACCGCATTCTGCGTGCACTCGTACTAACTCTCGCTTATTTTCATTAGCACAACGTCATTTCGCTCACAATGCCATCAGCTTTCGTTGCCATTACTGTTTCTGTTGACGCCATTAACGTAACACAATCCGCTTGCCTTTACGTTCAATCCCAGCCATTCTCTTTGATCATGTGCGCCAGCTCAATTATAAATTTGCCTTCCTTGTACTTCTGGCTGGATTCGTATGCATGCTCATATTTCCAGCCCAGAGGCGTCTTGCAACATTCGCAGTAAATATCAGCGACCGCATGCAGTCCAGTCAGCAGGACACGCTCCTCCGTTTGGCCGCAGGCCACATTCACCACCGAATTAAACAAATACGCCGGACCCTGGCTGCCCTGGAAAGACTTTGAGATGAGTTCGTCATGCGAAGCGAGATGAGCGCGACAATGAACACATGAGTAAGTCCGATTTGTGGACGGTAAGTAGGCTTGAAAGGTTTTCACCATTGTTGCGGAATTAGTTTCAGTTGTTGCAGATATACTTGCTACCCGGTGCTATTTCAAGTTCATTGGAGTGACTGTTGTTGCTGCTGTTGATACTCCTACTGCTGAGGTTGTGGCTGTTGCAAGCGTCGTAATGTCCGGCGCTCGGTTTAACTTGGCTTTTAGGTGGTTCCTGAAACTAGTCTTTGACTTGTATCGCCGACAGAGAAGTTCACTTCTTGGCTAAGTATTATTCGACTGAAAAAGTCGATAAAAAACAGTGTTGTTGGTTAGCCGAAAAAGTATCTGTTCATAGGTATTTGCCCCAATTGAGATCAACGAGTTAAGCAGATATACATAAATGTATTATTTATATAGTTTTCTTTTATTAAAAAAAAGTTTAAACGATTATTTGAAAAAACGATGGTTGCGTAAGTAGTCACTTATTTAATGGATATCCTCAAAAACCATTCGATTTCAATGCACTCGCGCATTTATGATAAATATCAGATATCCACTTGCCTAGTGAACTCACCTGCTTTTGTCCGGGACAAAGTCTTATATTGCTGTTGGGCGTTGATTGAGCCCGTTGCTTTCAACGGACGGTGACGATGAAAACGACGATGCTGCGACGGAAGCAGCGACTGCGGCTGCTATCATTGAACGGTTATTTCCAACGACTACCAGTGGCAGTACAGACTTCAATGTATTCGATACGTCGAATAATGATGATGAAAGTGGTTTTGTCTTTGACTGTTTCACGTGCGGCCACTTTATGTATATCACTTTTCCTGGAAAAGGCAAATGACAAAGACATATGATTATTAATGACAACTGTATGCAACTGTGATGTTAGCAAATTGAATAAGCATAAAAGGACAAAATTTTGCAATTTCGTTAGTAATTTGGCATATTAACCGTCTAGGACACATTTCATGAAATAAACTGTCTATGAATTGCATCTCTCACTAGCTCTATATCTCTCTCACCACATTTCACTAACTATCTTTGTTGGCAGCCACCAAATTCTAATAATAATAATGTTGAAGTGGCAGTTGGTATGCAGAATCTAGTATGTTATTGTAATTGGTTACAAAATTATGTATGAGCGAAATAGACGCGTCAAGAAAAGTAACACAAGCCCTAAGACAAGCGTCCTGAATTAGCATTGCGGTAAATAGCTGGCTATCACAATAGTACAAAATGAATCATATTTCAGACTACACAGTAAGTACACTCTGTGCTATTAACTAGGAAGTTAATACATTAGTATTGAAATTGCATTAACACATAAATTCTCAAAAGATTTCTGCAAGGTATTGTACTTAGTGCTGCTACCTACACATATACACTATATACGCACTATAAAGAATACAAATAGCTGTAAAGTTGTGCAATATCAGGTTTACTACTGATTATTTAGTGTGAGTACCAAAACATCAGCTTCTTCGCCGACGTCGAAGTCGCTCTTCAATCTGTAACACAAATTATCTGACGACGCGAATGTAGAAACAAAGAAACAGGGAGTGAGCATTGTGAACAAAGAAGCCGCTGA
Organism: Drosophila macrospina; assembly: GCA_035042075.1. Classification (NCBI taxonomy): domain Eukaryota; kingdom Metazoa; phylum Arthropoda; class Insecta; order Diptera; family Drosophilidae; genus Drosophila; species Drosophila macrospina. The sequence goes on from JAWNLW010000197.1 coordinate 120,126, forward strand.
AACATTGCGCAGTGCCAACAGGGAAATGTACTTGTCCAAGGTGGCCGGCCGACTGTGCATAGGCCAGAAAACAAAGAGATAATTTTAGCAATTAGTATTTATTCTTTAGAACTGAGCGTTTTTGGTAAATATTAAAAAAAATCAATAATAAACAATCTTCATCATTATTGAAAGTTAATGATTTCTTCCTTTGATTAAAAAAAAGATTATTCCCAATACCAGTATATAAACAATTCCAATTAAATAATTTACTTCTAATGGTGCTAATATTTTCACCACTGCTGGTATGTATGCACTCATTTTTGTTCTCAAAGCAAAGGGCACGTAGTTGGGATGGTGGGAAAAACGCGGTAAAATATTAATTATTAACAAAAAAACAAATTTTTGCTCCTGATGAAAAAAAAACCAAAAAAATGTAAGTGACCTTTTTCATATCTACTCTTTTTTTAGCCTTTTCAGTTTTTGACTTTTCGCGGACTGCTTGTGGCTTTATGTTTAGCCACTTCACTTTTATTTTAGATTCAAAAGTCAAAGCTTAATAAGTGAATTGTAACGACAGGCTGGCGGACGGTGTAGCTGATGTGTTGCACAGTTGGCGACTCTGAGGCGCTGTCAGGCGACATCAGCAGCCAGTAGCAGCATACAAAAAATTTAGAAGAGGCGCAACAGCAGCAGAAGCAGCTACATCATTCGCAATAACAATAACATTGTATACAGGTGGCTGTTATGAGCGAAACAGAACAAGGTAAATGCATACGATAATACGCACGAATATGCATACAAATTTATTCAATATCAAGAAAAAATTAAACTCAAGTTTACAAGAGTCGCGCTTTGAAAAGTACAGACGAAATCAGAAAATAAAATTAAAATTTTTCGTCAAAGCCAAATAACAAATATTCATCAGCGTTAGGCACACTGCTCTTCAGAAATATATAAATACATTTGTATAAAACCAATAGCAATACGCAGCAATAATACGTAATTACAAATCTAGAACACAAACAATTATCAAATAACATCCACAAAACTAGTTAAACCTATATCGAACTTTTAACTAGTGCTCAAATGCCGAAAAAAGCACAGTAAATTCTTAAATTCATAAGGCAACTAGCCACAAATTCTTGCCAGACAAAAGTATTAACGTATAAAGTGTCATCAAACACAACCATTATTTACTATAAAAAATATATAATTTAGCACAATAAAATGACACTGAAAAATATAACACAGAATCTATTACCAGCGACGAAGTGTGCAGAAATAGGCAGCGAAAAAAGATAGGGAGACTCATGGACATACTACACATGCGCAATACCGAAAACTTATAGGCTACTATTTCCACGATACCACACTCGACGCCATTTCAACGTTCGGACCATACAAAATCACGTAAGACCTAAACAAAAAAGAGATCAGTCTGAATGATGAATTTTCTTATCAAAGACACGATAGTTATCGATTAATACTAAAAAAAAAAACAAGCAAACATCCCTATTATCTGCTGCTGTGGGCTCGATAATGTTTTTACTGTTATATAGGTACTTACAAATGTCCAGACAAGTGACGATTTTGGAATATTCTATTTTGTTGTGGTAAAATAATTTAATTTAAAAATTCATATTTTCCAATTTTTACGTTTAATTTTTAATAGACAATGTTTGTTTATGAACAGAACAGCTGATTTTTGGTAAATATCAATTTACTGTTTTACATTCAGACGTGGAAATACAAATATCAGACTCATTCCGAATGTTAGCAAATGTAGTGTCGTGGAAACGTCGGTTCAGGAACGCACAGGCAAAAGATATCTACATACATACATATGTATACAACACAGCTCACAGCTTATCTCAACCAGCAGCTAAAAAAAACTTTAAGCAGCTGTGAAAACTAAACTAAAATAGATATCAAAATACTATTAATGCATGCTGTTGTATTAGTATTTAATTATTTATATGTATATATACATATATTAGCACTAAGTATATAATGCATAGAACAACATAAAATAAAGATATGACTTTTTGCTTCACCATGGAACTCCACATGTTCGGCAATCAACCGAACGGCATTGCGGAGAGCAAGCAACGACGAAAAAGTCGACAATCTGCCATAGACAGCTGAACGGAATGGACTGACTATGTCGCATGCCGTTTCTGTGTACAGTTTAGATTTTTACATTCACTACGAATGTGTACTTACACCCACCCAGACGGTTTTTAGTATTTTATAATGAGATTAAGTTTTGTCAGCACTTATTATGATATACATATGTATGTAATTTTAAAGTTCCACAATTTACAGTTGAACGCCTGACTAATTAAGACTATGTGTTGTAAAATTCAAACTGCAAGTCAGCCAAATTCGAAATTAAAGCTTTTATGGAAGAGCACTTTGATTCTTGATTTACTTGTTTGCATTTAATTACCATTTTGCGTATTAAACACTGGACCCTTTCGAGATCAAGTTTGTGTTCGATCATTAATACCTTTACCCCCTACCACACAAATCTAAACTAATTATGGCCACATTTCTCAGCGTAGACATTTCTAACTTAACAGGATCTTGAAAAAACAGTGCTTGAAGTGCTATTGTTTTGTATGAATTTAAATTTTGACCATATTAAGTTATTTTTGGACGAACTTGTTTTCATTTTCTTTTTTATTTTATTATAAAATTAATATAATAAGTAAATTAAATAAATATTGTAGCGTATTAATAAATAAATTTAACACTTGGAGAGAGAACCCATCAAAGCATGCATGAAACGTATGCGCTCAACTGAGCCACCGTAAAATTAGTGAGCTAGTGAGGCCGCTCTCTCTTTCTCTCTATGTATTGTAAGCTTGCTTAGTAATTGTATCGAGTCATTCGGGTTCAAGTCGACGGCGCATCAACCTGTATTCAGACTTTTAGTATGTCAACTAATTCTTTGCAAAGTAAATTAAGTCATACAGTTTCAATTTTAACAAGAGAAATATAAATAATGGCAGCTATAAGTATAATAAAAAATTATACAATTCCAAGTAAAACGCAAAAGTGCAGAAAACAAAACAACAGCACTAATGACGCTGTCAATAAATTTTTTGCAAAATGCAAACCTTAGTTGAAAGAAGACCAAAAAAAAAAAACTAACGGGACAGCGAATTCGAAGAAAACCGATCGCGTGGTTTTTTTCTAGTCTTCCCTGCACTCTTTTGTTTTAAAATTTGCTTTGGTTTAGTGTACATTACTGCTAAATTAAAGATTTTTACAATGCCTGGAAAACGCACTCAGGATAATTAGATTAATTGAATTTGTGGGCATTAAGAAAAAAGTAGAGCCCTACGACAAAAGTCGACTTGATTAAATGCACAAATATTTATTTATTTTATTTATTATTTACATGATTCTTAAGTAAATTTAAAAACTAGCGATGGTAAAGCTTTGGCTGCTGAGGCCTTGAGCTTGTTTGGGATGATTGTGAATTTACATTAATGGCTACAATTATGGCTAATATGTACATAAAATTAGCGCTAATTGTTTTTTTTTTTTTTTTTTTTTTTTTTTGTGGGGATGAAGAGGGAGTTATATTTTGTGGTATATGCCAGCGTATTTGAGGAATTTTACTAATGTTGTAATGTTATCTTTTGAGGTCTCGCCCAGAAGAGAGATGGGGCATATATCTTTAAATATTAGGTTTCTGGAATTTGTGAGAGTGGGGCAGTTGGTGAGTAGGTGTTTGACGTTGGAGGAGGATGGTTCGTGACAAAGGTGGCAGTTGTTGGACGTGTTTTGGTTGAGGTAGTGCTGGTGAGTGATATTTGTGTGTCCTAGTCAGGCGGGTTATTTTGATTTGGCCTTGTCTTGATATACTAGAGTTATTGTGGAGGGCCGTTGAGGGACGAGGGTGGGGTGTGTGGTGGCGATACCAGTTGGATGTGAGTTTAGAATGTATATGTATGTATATGAACAAAATTGTGAGAGTGGTAATGAAAACAAGGGGCTTTCCTAATAAATTATTGCGTTAAAGTTGAAACTACACTTTTTTTTTATTTTGCAAACTGTATCTTTTAAAAAAAAAGTCCCACCAGTCAGTCGGGGCCCCAGCGACTGTATCAATATTTATAACTGAAAGAGGGGAAAATTTTGCACCCGAAAATGTATAACTTACGATTTTGTTGTAGCATACAAATAACCACACATACATACATGCATAAAAAAACAAAACGATCCTACAACGATCTCTAACATCTACTTTCACGCTGTTTTTATAATTAAAAAGCAATACTTTAGCATTATTTTAACTTCCTTTAATCTATTGAACCGAATGCACAATCGGTCACATTTGCTCATTTTGCATGCCTGTGTGCTGTAGGCGCTGCTTGCTTTTATATGGAAAACTATTCCCGAGTTAAAATGGTGTACGCCCTTTGGTCATATTCACAATAATATCGATTTAAAATAATATTCCTTATTACAGGTTGGTTGGACAAAGCGACGAAAGTAAATCAAAAGGTTTGCTTTACTAATGAACAAATTTATGCATTGTCATACATATATAAAAGCTTACATCGTATGCAAATATTGCAAAAATCGATACATCGATGTTCCGATGATATTTCACACCCCTAAAACACAATGAGCAGTGCAATGCACGTGGACTACGAAAAAGTTGCTTGTAGTCAGAAACTAGATAACAGTTGTTGAATTACATTTATTGTGCTAAACAAACACAAGCGCAAAACAGTTAACACGCGGAGGTGGCCTGCGCGAGGTTAGTATAAATAAGTAACACCCTCCTATCTTTTGTGTACATATTCTTATTTATGCATATTTGTGGAATTACTGTAAGTGATTTTAATCGAATATAGCCAATAATCAAGTTTATGTTAAGGGAAAAAGCCAATATAAGCAATTCATTTGAGTCAGTCCTTTCCGTCTCTTTATGAACACGTCGATCTCAATAACTATAAAAGATAGTGACTAAATTATTAGTAGATTTCTATACACCGTCCGCCGATCGATTTTATTTTACATTTTGACTATATACATACATACATACAGTATGTCAACTAATTCTTTGCAAAATAAATTTAGTCACACAATTTCAAATTTAACATAAGAAATATAAGTAATGGCATTAGTTGGAAACATTTTTTTTGAACATTTACTGTTAAGATATGTATAAGCAATAAGATTAATAAAAGTAAATGATACAATTCCAAGTAAAGCACGAAAAAAGTGCAGAAAACAAAACAACAGCATAATTGACGCTGTCAATTAATTCTTTGCAAAATACAAACACTGGTTGAAAGAAGACCAAAGGAAAACTAACGGAATAGCGAATTCTAAGAAAACCGATCGCGTGTTTTTTTCTAGTCTTCCTTGCACTCATTTGTTTCAAAATTTGCTTTGGTTTAGTGTACGTTACTGCTAAATTAAAGATTTTTACAATGCCTGGAAAATGCACTGGGGATATTTTGATTAAATTAGTTTACTTTCATTTTAACAAAGGAAAAACAGCAAAAGGGTTTGCTGAAAGATATCATATTAAACTAAGAACAGTTTACAATATTATTAACCGCGCTGAAAAAGAAAAGAGACTTAACTTATACAGTTCTGAAGGCAGACCACCAAAGCTCTCTGGGCGGGATTGCTCAAAAATTTTGAAAACAATTGAATAAAAACCGTAAACAAGCCTCAGAGAGTTAACAACTGATATAAAAACAGACTGGAAGAAGTCCGTATGCCATGAGACTGTGAGGAAACTACCCAAGCACCTCAAGTACTCATCATATGTAGCAAGAAAGAAGCCTTTGCTGTCTGCTGTTAACATTGAAAAGCGCTTGAGATTCGCATTTTTTAATTTTAGAAGTTCTCCGGAGTACTGGAATGATGCAATTTTTTGTGATGAGATCAAGATCATGATATACTATGATAATAGACCAGCAAAATTTGGCGAGAGCCAAAAACAGCCTTCCAGGCCAAAAACATTGTGCGTACTGTTAAGTTTGACAAGCTTTCAGTAATCGTGTGGGGATGTATTTCATCCAAAGGCGTTGGAGAGCTGCACATATTTAATGATATAATGACAAAAGAGTTTTATTTAGACATTTTATAAAATAAATTGTCAAGAAGTGCGCGCAATTTTGGCTTTATTGATCCCCAAAACAGCAACAAACTCAAATATAAGCTGTACAAAGATAATGATCCGAAACACAATTCGCTGCTGTGCAGCCCCTGGCTGCTTTATAATTGCAGCAAAGTTATTGACACGCCTGCCCAGAGTCCGCACATCAATCCTATAGAAAATTTGTGGTCATTGCATAGGAAAAAAGTGGCCAAAAGGAGCTCTTCGACAAATGGCGACTTGATTAAGTGCATAAATGAGGAGTGGCTTAAGATATCGGAATATTACGACTTAAATGGACTTATATCGTCGATGTCACGGCGACTTAGGGCAGTTATGGATACTAATGACGGGCATACAAATTAATAGCCAATTATAGCTTATTGTTTAAGAGATATAGCGTTTTTTGCAACTAGTGTTTGCATTTTGCAAAGAATTAATAGACAGCTAAGTTTTGCTGTTTTTTTTATGTTTCCATGAATTTTTTATGTTTCTGTTTTAATTTTTATTAATTTTGCTTATTATTTTGCTTAAGAATACATATGTGAACTAAATTGTGAAAGATTGAACATGAAAACAAAAGACCTTCCTAATAAATTATTATGTTAAAGTTGAAACTGTGTCACCTTTTTTATTTTGCAAAGAATTAGTTGACATACTGTATGTAGATCGAGAAAAAGTTCGATTACAAGCCACACATAATAGGTAACCTATTCAATTATTATTATTTATTTTATTTTATTATTTTTTTATAAACAATTATTTAAACTTTCTTATTGTCTTTAACTGAAAGGTGGAAGCATGCTGTGGACGGTGCATCTGGATGGGGGTCCACAGCGCGTCAATCATGCAGCAGTGGGCGTGGGCGATTTCATCTATAGCTTTGGTGGTTACTGTACCGGTGACGACTATCGCTTTAATGAACCGATTGATGTACATGTGTTAAATGTGCATTCGATGCGATGGACTCTGGTACCACAGCAGTGCGACAACGATGGACACCCGCTCAAGTATCCCTCTGTTCCCTTCCAACGCTATGGTCACACTGTGGTAGCATATAATGAGCGTATTTACATTTGGGGAGGACGCAACGATGAACATTTGTGCAATGTTCTTTACTGCTATGATCCGAAGACAGCAGACTGGACACGACCCGCAGTCAGTGGCTGTTTGCCTGGCGCCCGCGATGGTCACTCGGCCTGTATAATCGGAAATTGCATGTACATCTTTGGAGGATTTGTTGATGAGATTAATGAGTTCAGCAGTGATGTTCATGCCTTGAATTTCGATACTATGGAGTGGCGGTACGTGCAGACATTTGGTGTGCCACCCACGTATCGTGACTTTCATGCGTCCGTTGCTTACGAGGAAGAGCGTATGTACATCTTTGGCGGGCGCGGCGACAAGCACAGCCCTTACCATAGCCAGGAAGAGACTTACTGCCACGAGATAGTTTATCTAGACATGAAAACCAAGGTTTGGCATCGTCCTTTTACCGCCGGCAAGGTACCAGTGGGTCGACGCAGTCATAGCATGTTTGTGCACAATGAACTGATTTTTGTCTTTGGCGGCTACAATGGATTGCTGGATCAGCACTTCAACGATCTATACACATTTGATCCACGTACCAAGCTGTGGAATTTGGTGCGTGCCAATGGGCAGGCACCAACGGCCCGTCGACGTCAATGCGCTATAGTAATGGGCACACGCATGTTCCTCTTCGGTGGCACGAGTCCTCGCTATTTCACGCCACAGGAACAAACGTATGCGTCTCGTGCAAGTGATGCGACGCCACCGACATCAGTATCAGCGACCACACTGATTGACTACAGCGATCTTCATGTCTTAGACTTTGAGCCTACACTAAAAATATTGGCCACAATGGTGGTGCTTAAGCATCAGTTGGACATCTCTGGACTGCCATGCAGCTTCCGTGCAGATCTAAATATGATGACACAGCCGAACAGTATTACTCGGCCCATTAATCAGGCTGGATAGCGTTTATTGTTCTTGTTGTATAAGGAAATTGAATGAAATTAAGAAAATAGTGCAGGATGCGTGGTACGAGTCCTCGAAATTTGTCACGCATCAGTCAAAAATATAACTTACAACAAATACTAGCCGAATAGGCAAGCAGTGCATCCGATCTCTTTTATAATTGCTCGAAAAACAACGACAAAAAGACCAGTAACTATATATTCAGTTTTAAAAACTTGCTTTGACGTAACATGTAATTAGCTTTAAATGTAAAATGTTTGTGTATAATAATCTCAAATAAAGCTCATATAATATGAATATTGATAGTGTTGCTGCTAGCCCACAGCACTCGTGTAGCCACGCACGGTCAGGTATCCAATGATTATATCCGAAGGCATATGATGCATTGAAGCGTACTCCTCCGCGTTGGCATATCGCAGTTTTGAGTGGGGATCAGCGTAAGGCGCCGGTAAACCACTAATATCAGAGTATTTCTTGGCTGGCATTAACGAGGGTGGCGCATTGAGCGTGAAGTCTGCGAAATAAATCGCAAAAGAACGAATTAACTTTACGTTGAGTCTGGTCTAATAAAATTACATGTTGGCTGATCGGCAAGTAACTTTTGGTTGCGCTCCGTATTGTGGATTTGACGCAGTGGCCGATATACGCAGTTTTTTGGAAACGCAAATAAACGCTTAAACGTCCGTTTTGGTTTAAACAAGTAAGACGAGTCCATCTCTTCGACATTAAACAATTATTAAAATAAATTCTGCGTTTATCTGACCGCTATAAGTGGTATCGACTAGCCATCTATCGATAACCAAACAGTGTGATAGTGTTGAGCAATTGTTTTCGCTAACATCTCATTTTTTCATAAAGTTCACCATTTTGGTTCATCAGATGTGCATGTTAATGTAGTTCTAGTATCCATGGATTTTTTGCTCAGTAATATTAAATAAAGTTAAACGGTACATCGATATATTAACATTTTCCGTTGTTAAAAAAAGAGCGAACGGATAAAGACTTGGAACTGAACTGCACAACTTTAGTATGGTTAGCCAGCTTCAGAAGGATTGTGTACGCGCATTGTGTTTACATAAATTATATACAATTACACTTGGAGACGTTAGAATTAGTAAAGATGGCACGCAATGCAGGTGGCTCCAACAACAGTTCACTTAAATCAAACGCAAGTGGTACTCTTCAAGCAAGTGCTGCAGTGGCGGGAGCTGCTGCTGGAACCAGTGTAAAACATAACCGTGTCATCAGTAACAGCCGAACTTTCACCTTTAATATGTCGCCAAATATCATGTTGGATAAGTGGAAGACGTTCATTGGTTGTGTATGTTTGGCCATAGCCAGCTACTTTGGTTATATTGGCTATCTGGAGACTCGCGTAAACACGCCATATGATAACCAGAAGATGGTTTTACGCACAGGATTGGATGATCCAGAGCGTTACTGGGGCTCCTATCGGCCTCATACGTACTTTGGTATGAAGACACGCGATCCGCATTCGCTGGTTATGGGTCTGATGTGGTATACGCCCAGCAATTTGGGTCCTGGAGGTCAGGGTATTCGCCACTGGTGCGATCAGGGTGACAATTTAGACGGATATGGGTGGACTCATCATGATGGTCGCAGTTTTGGAGTGCAGGAAATACTCGATCTGCCATTTGAGATTAAGACCTCATTCGTCAAGTATACCAGTGACCAACAATTCGGTGGAGATTGGACTGCACGAGTTTCAGTTCGCAATACTACACGCATGTGGGATCGCAGCATATCGCTCATTTGGTATGTGGCACTGGATGAGCGTACGAATGGTCACATCAAGTACGTCCCCCATGAAAAAAGCTCCGAGCCAGGTGTCTATGGCGATACTCAAGGCTTAGGCGAGTTTCAAGTGCGCTTCCATGCAATTAAGGGTCGCATTCTGCACAAATCATATCTGAGCGCTGTGGCTCCAACATTAAGTAAGTTGAAGGAGACTATTTTTTCACATTTTCGTTCTTTTGCCAGCAAGCATGGTAAGCGTTTCATTGGCCTGCCCGGTGAAATCGTGTCCCAAAACGGTTTGCCATCGATAAACCCTGAGCCCAATTTGATAGCTATCCAGATTACAGCTGATGTAGACTTTACGCTGGATATTACCTATCAGTCAATTTCCGGATTTGCTTTGGGCGGGTCTATACCCAAACCGCTGACCGGACGCGCTTATACTGATTTGCTTGAAACCAAAATTGGTGAATTTGAGAAGCGATTCGAAGACATATTTCAACTTTCTGCTAAGGGCTATGCAGCTGAAGAGATTGGCTTTGCCAGGGACGCACTTAGCAATATGATTGGTGGCATTGGATATTTCCATGGAGCCAGTCGTGTTCAGTCGGTGCATACCCAGAATCCAGTACCATATTGGAAAGCCTCGCTTTATACAGCGGTGCCATCTCGCAGCTTTTTCCCGCGAGGTTTTTTGTGGGACGAGGGCTTCCATGGATTATTGATTAGTTCCTGGGATGTGGACATTGAGCTTGACATAATTTGCCATTGGTTTGATCTGCTTAATGTCGAGGGATGGATACCAAGAGAACAAATTCTTGGCGCAGAAGCTCTTGCCAAGGTGCCAGAGGAATTTGTGACACAGTGGAATAGCAATGCCAATCCACCGACGTTCTTCCTAACGCTACGCAAACTGCTCACTCAGCACAAGCCGCAGTTGTCACTGAAGGAACGATTTGTCACTCTTGAGCGTCTCTATCCACGACTTCAGGCATGGTTTACCTGGTATAACACTACGCAACGAGGTAACTAATTTTTAATTTCCATCACTTTCGTATTATTTAATATTTGTAAATGCAATTTATTGCATTTCTAAAAAACTTTTATGCTCGAATTGCGTAAGATAATAATTGCTTTTAGTGAATATTCACACTCCCATTTGTCTTGCCTCCTTTTCACACATATTTTTCTACAGGAAAAATATTGGGCACTTATTTGTGGCGCGGACGTAACGCCACTACGTTGCGTGAACTGAACCCAAAGAGTCTGTCTTCGGGCTTAGATGATTACCCACGGGCCTCACATCCCACAGATCATGAGCGCCATGTTGATTTGCGATGTTGGATCGCGCTGGCCGCCAGCGTCATGGCCGAGTTGTCTACACTGCTGGGCAAGGACGATGTGAAGTACTATGAGACAGCATCCTTTCTGTCGGATAATAGGCTTCTTAATAAGCTTCATTTGGATCCGTATAGCGAACACTATACAGATTGGGGTTTGCATACGGATTTTGTGATTCTGAAGCAACCGTCGCCAATGACAGTGCAACGCTCTGGAGCGCAACGCGGTGTCGTTACACATCAGCAACCAGAGAAGCAGCGGTATACACAAAAACCGCCAGATTACACATTTGTTGGTACCATGTTTGGTTATGTAAGTTTATTTCCATTGCTCCTAGAGCAGCTGGATTACGACTCACCTTATCTAGGGAAACTACTGAGTGATATGCGCAACCCCGAGTTTCTGTGGACTAACTACGGACTGCGCTCCCTCTCTAAGAACTCACCGATGTACATGTTAGGTAACACTCAGCACGATCCGCCATATTGGCGGGGTCCTATCTGGATTAATATCAATTATCTGGCTGTGAAGGCCCTCCATCACTATGGCAAAATGAATGGTCCTCACGCAGAGACTGCACGCAAAATCTATCACGAACTGCGTGAAAATCTGGTAACGAACATATTTCGACAATACCAGCGCACTGGTTACATTTGGGAGCATTACGATGATAGCACGGGCGAGGGAAAGGGATGCAAACCATTCACTGGTTGGAGTGGTCTTGTGGTTCTACTTATGGCCGAGCAGTTCTAAATTTACGAAATACTATGAAACCAATTCTCAGTGCACTGCAATTTCCATTATTTCTTTCCAAGAATTTATTTCCATAACTTACGTAGGCCGTCTTAGTATATTGTACAAGTATGTTGTCTTGCCACTTAAAAATTCACCGTCTGCTTCTGGAATAAACTGTACAAATGTAAAATATGAAAATTTATATAAATTAGCATAATGTACGAATTTATGAATAATAAATGAATAAAAGCAATCGTCAGATCGTATAGCATTGAAATTTTTCCTCTCCCCATAAAAAAATCTTTGCTTTGTGCAAATGCATGTATACCGTGGGGAACAAAAGCGAGTACATATTCAGAATCAGTGCCTTTTGCAATCCACAACCTCAAAACGATAAAAGCAACGCCAAAACAATTTTTTTAAGTTATTTGTAACAAAAGGAAATATTTAACAAAAATATATGGGATATATTTAAAGAGTGAAGATAAAAAACAGAAATTTCTCGTATGTACTCACTTTTGCATCTTTCGTGAAATCTAAGGATAAAAAATAATTTTAATATTTTGCCCATATTTCCAAGTGTCTCCTTCGGAATTCGTTTCCATTTGGCTTGGATTCGGCTCCAAAAGTCGCACCTGCTTAACGGGACAGAATCATATGTTTCAAGCCGTCGTTCAATGACTGGCCAAATATTTTGAATTGGATTGAGGTGGGAACTTTGCGCTGCCAACTCTTTCTATTTAAAATTTTTATTTCCAAGCCATTCCTTAACAATCTTGGCTATGTGCTTCGGATCGTCATCTTATTGAAAATATATATCCTTTTGGAGATAAACACAACTGTCGAAAAAATTGGGAAGTTGGGTCTTCAGGTTTCTTTTGCTTGATGGCTGCGATGAAGACAATGTCATGTAGAGCTATTCCAGCTGTCTATCGTCTTACATGTTTATTTATTGACAGAAAAGCATCCTTTGGTTTCATGTCTTTGATTTTTCTTATTTGTCACATTATAATTCAGGCGTTAGAGTATGTTAACAGGTTTCTGCGACGTTTGACCTCCTGTTTGGCAGTGACATTTCGCCTCTCTTGCACTTTGATTACAGCTGATTGCCGAGTGCTAAAATAATAGTCTTCCGAGTTTGATGAGAGCGAAATGTGCATAACAAGCAGAAGGAGGCGTGACAGAACTTATAAAGTATATATATTCTTAATCATCATCAACAGCGAAAACGATATAGTTATGTCCGTCTATTCGTCTGTCCGTCCGTATGAAAACCTACCAAATTTAGTGACACTCTTATCGTATGCACGCAGCTCAACTTTGTTTTAGATTTTTGCTACGCCCCCTTCTGCCACCCACAAAAACGTATTTCTAGAGCTACAGACTTCAGATTTTGCCCCTTTGCGGACGTTTTCTTAAAATTTCATCACGATCGGAACATAAACATGTAAGATATTAAGGAATGAATGTTCACCAGGTTCATGGCAGCTGCTGCGGCAAAGAATTGCTTAAGTTAGAACAACAACAAGACATGCTGCGAGAATGCGAGTTCTAATCTAGCTGCTGATTATTAAAAATTTTATTTTTTAATAAATTATTAAGTTTTTTTTCCCGATTAGTAAAGATTCCCCTCAGTCGATAGAGATCGACTGTAGCCTACCCCCTTTTCAGTTATATAGTGATCCACGGTACTATACTCTCGCTGGCGCCCCGACCGGCGGAATTTTTATTTTTCATCTTTTAAATATATCCCAAATATTTGTATATCTTAATAACGGCTATTACTAGTCTCAAAAGAAAGTCACTTCCCATTTAAAAAATATGTAATTTTTTTAAATTCTATGTCTAATCAATTTTAAAATCATCCCTTTACTTATATATGCTGCATGTCAAGCTTGCGCTCTATCGACTAAGCTACTGAGCCTGAGGCATTTAAATATTTGATTTCGTAACGTGCTCAAAAGAATAAATACAGAGCGCTACGCATTCGCATGTACGTTGCCAAATTTCATGATATAATCATAAGTGGGCATGTATGAATATGTAAATTAAGCGCGAGCGCATGCGAAAAAGACTGATCGTTTCATTCCAAGATTAAGAACTTTTACGACCTTGCTTGCTGCGACCTGCTCTATGCTCTCTGCACAGCGTTTTGCCTCTTGTGACAGCCGTTCCCATTTTATACATTCCACGTTTGTTGGAAATTTCTACCTCATTTTTTCAAAATGGTACTACAAATATTGTTATCAAGGAACGCATTATGTTTCATTTTAGTTGAAGCACGATATATACATATGAGAGTTTTGTATTTATTTTGCTTTCCAAAAATGTATTAATAACATACTAATATAAAAAAATATAATTTTTTTACCCTGAGCCCATTAAAAAGGGTATAATAAAGAAGCAAACTTTCAACAAGCCTAAAATTACGACGCAGTAATAAAAAAATGAGTGCAGAGTTGTAGTAAAAAAAAATACACGAACCATAGGAAATGCAATAAATTTCATTTTCAGTTTTTCTCTCGCTCTTATGACGCGACAAAACTGCAAGCAGAGCAAATACTTTTTCAATTTTCGGCCATGGTACTGATAGGGCTCTGTTCAAAGCGAGAGCATAGCAATGTATTTATAGCTCTTGCCGCGGTGGAGCACTAAATGCGAACGCTGGTATTATTGATCCAAATACTTTGGGTCCATGCAAACAAATAAAACCAACTAAACTGTCGCAACTGTTTCCATTGTTCAAACTCAGTATTAATTTAATAAATGCATTACAATTTGTTTAACATAGCTGTATGTTTTTGCAATAAAATATATAAGGTATATTTATATTTTATACATATTCTCCAAGGCATTCGTCTCCAGAAACTTACGGTATTCCACGAAAAAAAAAATAATAAAATACATATTAAATAAATTAAATACATAACTGTTATTATGTATGATTTAAATACAAAGCAAAACAATAAAAATAACGATTATTGAAATAACATATTTAAAATGTTTATAGCGATACAACGCGAATTATTGCACTCAAAGAGCGAGACTTAATCGAGCATTTTGCGATAAGGCCTCTTACAATTAAAATATTAAAAAAGTAGACGATATATCGTGAAATTACAGAGAAGTACATGGAACGAAGTCTTATGGCGGTGCATTGTACAAACTAATCAGATATGTTCAATGCCTTAAATTTGTTTAGATATTAGCCATTAACACAGTAAGTAACAATTGGAGAGACTTAAACCCTACTCTGTCTTCGCATTGATGATTTCATTATTACTTGAAAGACAATTGATTCCTTTGCGATGACCTTTAAACGCCGGTAGCCGATCTAATAGCGCCATAAGTATGCTGCCAGGTATTCGCTGGTGTTGATTGATAAGATATTCAATGGCTGTGGCAACCTTTATAATTGTAATAAAAAACCAGAAAGATTAATTATGTATTTAACTGTGTGGATGCCAAGCACACCTTTATTTGTAATTCCTGTGGCGTCAGGTTTTCATCATAGTCGATTGGCTTGCCTAGATATGTACGAAACTTGACCGGAAATCCCCCATAGATGGGATAGACGGGTATGCGTAATTTATTATATAGTCGCATAAAGAAAGTGCGGAAAATGCCCACCTGGCGGAAGCCTTCGCGCAAATTCTGTGTGAAACAGGGTATAATGGGTACCCTGGCTTCCTGGGCCACCTTTGCAAATCCTACACGATTACGCCACAGTAACTCGTAGTAATGATCACCGAACTGTGCCTCGTACACACCACCTGGAGAGATGGCTAGCAGATTTCCATCACGCAAAATGCTCACACACGATTGAACCGTACCGGGGCTAACGTGAAAAGCTTCAGAGATGGTGCCCCAGCCAGGTAGTTTAAAGAGAAATCGATCGCCGATCGTGTAGATAAGTCGCTCACGCTGCAGCAGCATTCGCGAATTCAGATAGTACATGTCAATGGGAATCGCACCGTGGTAAAATACAATTAGTGCTGGTCCCATTTGAGGTATATTATTCAAACCAATCACTTCATAGCCGTGATAAATCCGTGCATGTGCATCCCATATTGCGGCTACAATCTTTCGGCCGACGCGCCAAAAATTCCGATCCGTTTGCACTGCTCGCATTATTACTTTCCTGAAAAAAGCACAAATAAAGGAAATGTAACATAAATATATTTTGTGGAATTTAAATAGAATCATAAAATATATTGTTCTCCAAATAAATTAATATTGTCCTAATAAGAATTCATATAAGTATTAACAACATTTACGATCTATACAAATCAAGCGGTTTCACAACTGCAAATTTATCTTAACAACAGAAAGCATATAAATTAAAAACGTCAAAGGTTCAGGGTTCGCGAAAATTAATAATGGCGATATGAAGAATCCGAAAGGATTTTGAAATCAGGTAAAAATTTACCTATTTTCACTAGAATGCACAAAGGTACATACATATTTTCAATATACATATGCAAAAGCTTGCTGCTAAACAATCAAAGAATTCATTTGCATTAAGAGTGTTTCAGTATTTTTTAAGCACCTGTTAGGTAATGACTTCAATTAAAATCAGAATACGTAATTTAATAAACTGTACAGAGTATTATACGGACGGGTACGCTCGACTTTCGTATTTTTTTCGACTCTGTGTACATATGTAAATAGTCTACTAGGTTTGACGAAAGCGAAATGTGCGTAACAGAAAGAAGGCAGACCCTATAAAGTATATATATTCTTCAACAGCCGAGACGATACTTATAGCCATGTCCGTCTGTCTGTCTGTATGAACACCTAGATCTCAGAGACTATAAGAGCTAGAGTAACCAAATTTGGCGATAACACGTGTATAGTGTGCAGGCAGATCAAGTTTGTTTTCGATTTTTCCACGCCACCTTCCGCCCCCGCAAAACGAAAAAACGTATTTCTAAAACTACCGACTTTAGATTTAGATTCAGATTTGGCACACATGGAGGATGTCAATGTGCGGACGTTTTCATCACGATCGGAGCATAAACATAGAAGATATTAAGGAATGAATGATCACCAGGTTCATGGCAGCTGCAGCGGCCAAAATTGCTTTAGCTAGAACAACAACAAGACACGCCGCAAAGGTGCGAGTTCGAATCCCGCTGCTGACAATTGCAAATTACATTTTTTAATAATTATAAATTAATTACTTTTATTTTATATATACATATATTATTAGTTTTGCCTTATTTGTCAGAAAATATTAATCATTTCAGGAAAGCAATAACCAAATTTCGTTAGAAATTCCTATTTATATATAAGACAAATGCAAAAACTCGTGCTGCATATGTATTGAGGTTTCCGACCATGCAGTATGTAAGGCGGTGGCTCAAGTTATAGGACGTACGATTTGCGGGTGAGAGGTCTGGGGTTCGAGGCTTGCTGCGTCCCAGACAAAATTTAATGTTTTTATAAATTTATAAAAGCAATACAGATGCACAAGACGCGTTGTTAACCACCAATTGATTTGTCAGCATAGTTTTCACAAGCATCTCAGTAAAAACAGCCACGCGTACAAGTTACAGTTATACATGTATACACAGCAACGCGCAAAAAAAGGAACGGTTGTTTCCTTCGCTCTCGCTCACTATTGCTGCTCTCTTTCCAGAACAACCGATAATGAGTTGAACATGAAACGGAAATACGAATAGTGATTTTTTGACTTTTTATATCTGTAGTATATGGCATTAAAATCTACTTTTATTTTTTTTTAATAGGAAGCGAATTTGAGCGCCGACAAAGTGGTATAAAAATGTATTTATTGTAGTTAATCATAATATATATTACTTTATTTTTTTTGCTTTTCCCGATTAGTACTGAGTCTCCCAAAGTCGATCGCGGGCGACTGTAGCCGGCTGACTTGTTTTGAACATTTTTTTTACATTTGTACAAAATGGGTACCGGAAATTCTTACATTGTTGATAAATCTAAGGTAATCAGTTAAAAAAACAGCTTAAATAGAGAATTTAATGGAAAAATCAGAAAAAGTCTCTAAAATGCACATGACTGAGTCAATACAAGTAAATCATATTCAAATTAAATAGGGAAAACCAATGCTTTAAAAACAGAATCCAGCATCGCCAGGAATCATAGTCCGATGTTCTACTTGAGTACCATTTTAAGTCGGATCGTGGGGAATAATGTTGAATACGGTCTAACCGAATCCAGAAATCTACTCTATTTAAAACTAATTGAAGCTCTACTCATTTGACGCATAAACAGAAGAAAACCGCACCGCCAAACACTGAGAAGCGATTATGCTCTTCAAAGGCCTACAAGGTCATACATGCAGAATTTTGGAAAATAAGTAATAATGTGACGAAACAAAAATAAACAGAACAGGAGCTAAGAAATGTTTTTCATTTCTCGCAATATGAACCTGAATCAATATTTGGATATTTAAAAAAACTAAATGGATCTAGACACAAAAGGACCCTTAGTATGCGGCCAAGATCGTTAAGAGGTGGTTAGAAGAATAAAGGGTTTAGTTTATAGACTAAACATCTCAAGGCCCAGACTTTAATCCTGTAGAAAATCGTTGGATCAATGTAAAAGTGTCTGTTTGTAAACTCAAATACAGATATTTGCATCATTTGTGGGCTGGAGCCCTCTAATATTGGTATTTCATCGCAATGGACATTTGCCAAAGAATTGCAGAAAGCATGGGTCGAGGCTATCATACAGTTTTTGAAATTGAATAAAGTACCAAATACAAAATCGGTATATAAATTTTCATTCCAAAATATTATCAGTTTACTTATAGTAACCATTTTCTTCTTTAAATTGTGCCAATTCTATGAGCAGGCAATTTTGAGCTTTTTATTAATTAGACTCTGTACTAAAAGTACATAATCTTCTGTTTGACGAAAGCAAAATGTGCGTAACAGGCAGTACGACGCGTGGCAGACCCTATGAAGTATATATGTATATTGTTGATCAGCATCAACAGCGCAGACGATATAGGCATGTCCTTTCCGCCTGTCCGTCCGTATGAACATTAAGATCTCAGAAACTACAAAAGCTTGAGTTAATGTTACAACACTCGTATAGTGTGCACGATCGGAATATAAACATAGAAGATATTAAGGAATGAATCAATGATCACCAGGTTAATGGCAGCTGCTTCGGCAAAGAATTGCTTTAGTTGGATCAACAAAAATAATAAGACAGGTTGCGATCACGCGAGATCAAATCTCGCTGCTGACAATTAAAAATTTTATTTAATATTTTAATAACTATTCATTAATTAGAAATTGAAGGTTTTAGCTTTTTCCTTACCCCCCTTTCAGTTATATACATATACTGATCCACGGAACTACTGTGTCTGGCAACCCGGCTACTACTACTACAACTATATATAATTTTGAAGTTTGTTTTGTTTATTCATTAGCAATGTAAATGGGCTATGAAATACCTTAAAAATTTGATACCTAATTATTATTATTGAATAAAAAATGAAACTCTCAATTCCACAATAAATTTGTGACAATTTTATGAGCTGTATGTACGTTGTAGCCTCGATGTTTTCTTTATTACTATTCGATCGGGAGGTAGCTTTAAAATTGCTTTTGTAATTAATTTCTAACGACTAACTGAGAAAAGAGCAATGACATAAAAAAAAATCGATCGTAGAGTAAAGGATCCTACTTACTAAATTTTGAGTCTTCATCCCTTTTAGTTGCTTAATTTTATGCTAATCGGTAACCAATGCCGCCAGAACAATGCGCAATATATTAATTGGTAAGGAGGCTCAAAAGAAGCCGCAACACTTTCGAGAAGCAGAAGTACGGAAAGAAATAATACATGTCATCATCAAGTGACACTTGCTTTTCATGCAACCCACAAATGTAGGCCATGGGGAAGGTTTTAGTGTTCAAGCTTTTGCCCAAATTGAATTGCAAAGGTGCAAGCCATGTACTTACATATTTCAGAATAAGCATTTTAGGTTTTGCTTACTCACCTGTGCAGCTTGTAGATAAAGAGAACCAAAAATGATATATAGATGAGCACCACGAACACTAACGGTAGGAGGAACGTCACAATCAACGGCGTTAAAAAGCGATACAGCCATAGTGAGTAGTCCAGGTCAATGTAGGTTGCTGTGTATGTATTTACATTTAAATCCGAAATATAAACAAACAACTACATACATATATGATAAGACTTGTAAAACTTACACAATATGATTTGTTGATTTTTGATTAAATTAGCCAGAAAGTCCATTTTGAGATATCGTTGCAGCCAGTTATGGTTGCGGTTTCATGGATATGACGGTGTTATTTAGTGATGTTAACCTTTGTATTGCTTTCTGTTTCTTCTATTTGTTCAGTTCATGTCCGCTACCTTTACAAAGTTGACTTAAAATTCCTCTCCGGTTTCGTTGTTATTGAAGTACGCCCTCAGATGTTGCGTATATTTTTCTTTGTTTGTTATTTTTGGTATTATTCTTTATATGATCGATTCGATTGTAACTCATTACTGAAATTCATTGCCAAATTGAATTTACTTCTTACTTACGGCTTGTTAATTTACAACTAATGCATATACAATTGTTTTTATCGATTTTGTTGTTAAATCGCTAATTTTTTATATAGTACTTGTATATATGTATAACCGTATATCTGCTTGCAACTGAGGCCGAAAAGGGTATATCACATTGTGTTTTAACTTAGGGTAAATTTTATTAGCTGCTCTTTATGTTAATAATGCTATGTTGTTAGCTCAACAAATTTATTACAGGAGATTCACGTGTTTTTATGGCTGAAATTGATAGCACAATCGAAAGTATACAATTATTATTTCGAACTATAAATCCAGCAACACTGCTCAACAGAGAGTTTCAGTCGGTCACCGATAAATCTTCGATAAAACTATCAGTGCTGATGTCATTCGAAATTTTCATTCGAAAATCAACAAGGGTCACGTTCACGGTTGGCATTTCATTAAATTTTTTGCAACCAAATCATAGAAAAAAGGTACAAAATAAAGAAAAAATAGTACGAACTTTATATATTTTTATTTTATTATTTTCTTAGATTATACCCTGTAGACCCTATAAAGTATATACAGTATGCCAACGAATTCTTCGCAAAATAAAGAAGGTGACACAGTTTTAACTTTAACATTATAATTTATTAGCAAAGCCTCTTGTTTTAATGTTCACTCTTTCTCAATTTTGTTCATAAATATTTTTTAAACAAAATAATGAACAAGTGTAATAAAAATAAAAAACAGAAACATAAACAATTCAAAGAAACAAACAAAAAAAAAACAACAAATATTTACTGTCTATTAATTCTTTGCAAAATGCAAACACTAGTCTCAAACAACGCTATATCTCTTAAACAATAAGTTATTTTGTATGGCGCCATGACATCGACGATATAAGTGCATTTAAGTCGTAATATTCCGGTTTATTTTGCATACGTTCTTAAACCTATCCTATCTAACGTCCTAGGTGCTTGAACATCATAAAGAAGCTGAAAGCACCTTTTATTTTAACAATTAAGTAATTCTTTAATTTTATATTTCAGAATAATATTTCTGTAAAGAATAAAAATGTATAGTTAAAAATATAAAAGGAAATCGCAAAATAAATATTGTTGTTTATTAAAAAAAGTGTAACAAATGAACTATTACTGAAGCTACCGACTTTTGATTTGGCACATATGGAGGATGTCCCTGTGCGGACGATCTGCACGATCGGATCATAAACATAGAAGATATTAAGGATTGAATGGTCACCATTTTCATGGCACCTCTGCGGCCAAAATTGCCGCACAGGCGCGAATTCGAATCCCCCTGCTGACAATTCCAAATTAAATTTTTTAATAATTATAAATTAATTACTTTTATTTTATAGATACATATATTATTAATTTTGCCTTATTTGTCAGAAAATGTTCAGAATTTAAGAGAAAGCAATAACCAAATTTCGTTAGAAATTCGTATATATGTATATATATGACAAATGCAAAAACTCGTGCTGTATATGTATTGAGGTTGCCGACTGTGCAGTATGTAAGGTGGTGGCTCAAGTTATAAGACGTACGATTTGCGTGTGAGTGGTCTGCGGTTCGAAGCTTGGTGCATCCCAGACAAAATTTAATGTTTTTAAAATTTTATAAAATCAATATATATGCACAAGACGCGTTTTTAACCACCAATTGATTTTTCAGCATAGTTTTCATAAGCATCTCAGTAAAAACAGACGCGCTGTACAGTTACAGTTATACGTGGTATACACAGCAACACGCAAAAAAAGTAACGGTTGTTTGTTTCCCCTTCTTCGCTCTTGCGCGCTCACTCACTATTACTGCTCTCTTCCAAGAACGAACGATAATGAGTTGAACATTGCTTAAGCTTATTTGGCATTTAAATTTACTTTTATATTTGCTTAATAGGAAGCGAATTCGAGCGGCGACAAAATGATATAAAAAGTATTTATTGAAGTTAATCATAATATATGTATATTACTTAATTTTTTTGCTTTCCCCGATTAGTTCAGAGTCTCCCACAGTCGTAGCGCGACTGTAGCTGCCTGACTTGTTAATCTAAGAAACAATTATGTTCTTTCTCCCCAAACTGAAATTTCGTATCTCTTTTTAATAAGTCATATAATGACTTTGCAATTGTCAAAAAACTGAGCCCCAGAAAACTTATCACTGGCTGTTTTTTATCAGGCATGGAGAAATTTTAACCGCTTCTATCCCTTTTTCATATGCTTTGATACCATGTTTAGATAAGGTATGCGGAATGAAATACGCACAAAATTGAACATGTTCTCAAAAAGTTCCAAGAATTGACAGAGCACAACGAAAAGCACGATAATAAACGGTACTATTCCAGCATGCATTGCAGCAAAAATTAGCTTTCTAGATAATGCGTAGTTGCTGAAATGTCTCTGAACACAGAAGAGCGTCGAAAATTAATTCGCACATATTGCGCAAATAATCCATCTTAGCCGAAAAATGAAATTTTTCATTACTTTTCGGCTATGGGCTTTAAGAAAACTTTTATTTATAAAGTAATTTCTGATGTTCAGAGTGGGAAAAAAATGGATAGAGCCCCTGGGTCCGGAAGAAAATGTCCATTGCAGCAGTCTGAAGTTAGAGCCAAATTAAAGGCTGAAATTGTGGGTTGCACAGCTAAATCGTATCGTGCGCTTGCCAAAAAATACAATGTGAGCGATAAAACGGTTAAAAAGTATGTAAAAGACATGGGAGTTATGAAATTTTCTAAAAAACCGTACCTAAAGTCACAGAAGTGCAGAGAAAAACAATAAAACTTCGGCTGCGTGCGCTTTCTAGAAATTTGTTTTCTGCAAGCTGCTCAAAGATTTGCATAATGGATGTTGAGACATATTTCACAGTGGAAGGTCATGAATGGACTCCAAAATATTACTTTAAGCTTCCCAATACTCAACCACCTAAAAATGTCACTGAAATTACAAAAACAAAGTTTCCTGAAAAGGTTTTATTGTGGCTGGCCATAAGCGAGCGTGGGATCAGTGATCCTGTGTTTTTGAAGGCAGGATTGGCTGTGAATGCGCAAAATTACATAGACAATTGTCTTCCTGCGCTTAAAAAATTTGTTGATAAATATCATGCGAATGATAATACGGTGTTTTGTCCCGACTTAGCGTCTGCTTATTATGCCAAATCCACTCTGAAGGCTCTTGACTATTTGAGCATTGAGTTCGTGCCCAAGCTGATCTCTCCTGCTCTTGCTCTAAATTTTCTGTGCTTCTGTGCATTTTTGCTTAGATAGCTGCGCTTTGTCGTACGAACTAAAAGTTCAAAGTCTATTAGGTTTGACGAAGGCGAAATGTGCGTAACAGGCAGAAGGAGGCGTGGCAGACCCTATAAAGTATATATATTCTTGATCAGCATCAACAGCCGAGACGATATAGCCATGTCCGTCTGACCGTCTGTCCGTCTGTCCGTCTGTATGAACACCTAGATCTCAGAGACTATAAGAGCTAGAGTAACCAAATTTGGTGACAACACGTGTATTGTTTGCAGGCAGATCAAGTTTGTTTTAGATTTTTGCCACGACCCCTTCCGCCCCCGCAAATCGAAAAAAACGTATAACTGAAGCTACCGACTTTAGATTTAATTCACATTTGGCACATATGGAGAATGTCCTTTTCCGGACGTATATTAGAAGATATTAAGGAATGAATGATCACCAGATTCATGGCAGCTGTGCGGCCAAAATTGCTTTAGCTATAACAACAACAACCAGAAACGCCGCAAAGGCGCGAGTTCGAATCCCACTGCTGACAATTCCAAATTACATTTTTTAATAATTATAAATTAATTACTTTTATTTTATATATACATATAATATTAATTTTGCCTTATTTGTCAGAAAATGTTAAGAATTTAAAAGAAAGCAATAACCAAATTTCGTTAGAAATTCGTATACATATATGTATATATATGACAAATGCAAAAACTCGTGCTGTATATGTATTGACGTTGCCGACTGCGCAGTATGTAAGGCGGTGGCTCAAGCTGTAGGACGTACGATTTGCGTGTAAGAGGTCTGCGGTTCGAATCTCGGTGCATCCCAAACAAAATTTTTATGTTTTTAAAATTTTATAAAAGCAATATATATGCACAAGACGCGTTTTTAACCACCAATTGATTTGTCAGCATAGTTTTCATAATAAGCATCTCAGTAAAAACAGACGCGCGCTGTACAGTTACAGTTATACGTGTATACACAGCAACGCGCAAAAAAAGTAACGGTTGTTTGTTTTCCCTTTCGCTTTTGCGCGTTCACTCACTATTGCTGCTCTCTTCCAAGAACGAACGATAATGAGTTGAACATTGCTTAAGCTTATTTGGCTTTAAATTAGTTTTATATTTGCTTTATTTTTTTTGCTTTCCCCGATTAGTTCAGAGTCTACCACAGACGTTGTACGACTGTAGCTGCCTGACTTGTTTATTTTGTTTATCTTTGATTTCTTCTTACTTTAATTTCTTGTGCAGTGTCAGTAAGGCATATTTGTTTGTTAATTATGTTTGTCTGCTTCATTCAGAATTGCAGTTGTCAGTCAGATACCGTTGCTTGTGTAATAACCTGTAATAACTTGTTAAGTAAGCTGGTTGCACACACTGTGTTAAGGTCTACATTAATAGTAAGTCCGTACTGAGATGGTGTTGTCTTGTCGTGAGTCCGAGATAAAGTTCATGAAGCAGACGAGACAGGATTTCAGTGCGTTACACTCATCTTTTACAAAATTGCATTATGAATTTCAGATCTTAAAGGAGAAATTCAATAATAATTTAATAAAGCTATTTGATGAGCCATCTATAGTCCAAGAGGTTGTTGATGTCCCAATGCCAACACCTACATTTTCTAATTACATCGTCATGCCTGTCCATCCTATTTTCCCTTGTCCGGTTACTCCTACCGATAGTGCTCGGCAACTAATACTTTTCAAAACCCCTCTTCCAGCTTCTTCTGCAAACATGGCTGTCTCCCGTTCTCCACAGCCCTTGGCTGTAGGGGAGAGTTGGGCTGTAAAGCCTGTTTCTGTGGCTCCACTCAGAAAGCAAATTTTCGTGTCACAACTTAATTCGGAAAGAAATCGGCCTCCGATAACGCTGCCTAGAAATCCTGCTGGTGCTTCATCCTCAGATGAGGTGCCAAAAAATTAAAAAAAAAACTAACATCTTTTCTCCTTTTATCCTAAGTTTTCTAAAATATTTGTAGATAGCCTATATTTCGAATTCAATGTTATAGTCTATACTTGGTTAAAGCCTGAAAAATCAGATTTCTCTGTATTTCCCAATAAGTACACTCCTTTTAGATATCATCGGAAATCACGAAGGGGAGGTGGTGTTCTTATTGCGATTAAAGCTGATGTTTCATTTGAAGCGATTATATCTGTAAATGTATCAGATATTTAGTTCATTGCTGTTAAAATCTCAAAGAAAAAGTTTTAATTGTTAAAAAATAAGTATGAAATTGATGGTTTATGTATACCTATTTGAATATGTTTTTGTCGGCAGTGCAAGTTTTGGTGCACACATACATATGTTCATATTCATATCTTACACATATACGGTCAACTGTGAAAAGACACCAAAGACAAATTCTCATAATTTGTCACCTTTTATTGAAATATTTCATAACTTTTTAATTAGACTCTGTACTAAATGCCCATAGTCCAGCATCAACAGCCGAGACGATATAGCCATGTCCGTCTGACCGTCTGTCCGTCCGTATGCTAGAGTAACCAAATTTGGTGACATCACGTGTGTAGTGTGCAGACAGATCAAGTTTGTTTTAGATTTTTGCCACGCCCCCTTCCACCCCTCAAATCGAAAAAAACTTATTTGGATTTAGATTCAGATTTGGCATACAGAGGATGTCCCTGTGCGGACGTTCCTGAAAATTTCAGCACGATCGGATCATAAACATAGAAGATATTAAGGAATGAATGATCCCAGGTTCATGGCACCTCTGCGGCCAAAATTGCCGCACAGGCGCAAGTTCGAATCCCACTGCTGACAATTCCAAATTACATTATGCACAAGACGCATTTTTAACCACCAATTGATTTGTCAGCATAGTTTTCACAAGTATCTCAGTGAAAAAAGCCATGAATACACAGCAACGCGTAAAAAAAGTATCGGTTGTTTCCTTCGCTCTCGCTCACTATTGCTGCCCTCATCCAAGAAGGAGCTATAATGAGTTGAACGTTGCTTAAGCAAAAGAAACTTGCAAGGCGGCCAATGAAACGAAAATACGAAGTGTGTGATATTTTGACTTTGTCGGCTGCCGAAGTCGTTCGTCGAGTTCGAGTCCCGATCAATTCAATTTTTATATGCGTAGTATATAGCATATCAATTTACTTTTATATTTGCTATATAGGAAGCGAATTCGAGTGGAGACAAAATGATACAAAAAGTATTTATTGAAGTTCATCATAATATATAATACTTAATTTTTTTGCTGTCCCCGATTAGTACAGAGTCTCCCACAGTCGTTCCATCGACTGTAGCTGCCTGACTTGCTTAATATTTCAGAATAAAAAAGAAAATTGCAAATTAAAATTGTTATTTATTAAAAAAAAAGTGTAACAACCGAGGATCGAACAACGAAAATATTACACGCCTAGCATGCGCACTATCCACAGAGCCATCTGCAATGTTTTTTAAGTCGCCTTCGAAATCTAAGTACAAGGAAGGGGCAGGGGCATTTCAGCATTCGATTTCGTTGCTTGCTTGAAAGACAAAATACAGCGCGCAAGCACTGAACTCATTTTGGCACAGACGTTGCCAAACTTCACGATCGAAGCATACTGAGAAAATGAGGGTGTATCTACCGAATACACATATACCGCATACATACCAACAAAACGTGAGCGGTTGCGACGTAACCCGTCCACTCAGTTCGGCTTTCTTAAACAGAATACTGACATTTTCGGTGTTGCTTGCTTGCTGCTTGCCGAACATGTGGTGTTCTATGGTGAAGCACAAAAGTGATATCAATTTCTAGTACCAAATGAACCCTCTATGTATTGTATGCTTAGTTTAATCAAGATTGGCCTATGCCAGCGACAGTACCTTAAGGCTACCGTCGATCTCAATCGAATGTGGAGACTCTGTACTAATCGGTAAAAGCAAAAAACTTCAATTTAGAATTTATAATTAATTTATAATTATTAAAAACTTTAATTTGTAATTTGTAAGCACGAGGTACATTCCTTGGGCATAGAGTCCAGACCATGGCATCCTTCCAGATGACAATACGATGTTATAAAAAACTATCTAACTCCTACTGATGAGGATAGTGCACGACGTTTCGTCGCGCTCTGTAATTACTACGGAAGATTTATACACCACTTGGCCCAACACGTCATTTGAACCGATTGTTCAGAAAGAATCAATTATTTAATGAAAGAATGCGAAGATGCATTTAAAAAGGCATTAATGAAACCAACATAATACCCTGACTTCAGCAAATTGAATGCGAAAGCAATAAATCAATTACAAAGCGGGAATTAGCTGCTATTCACTGGGCAATAAAACACTTCAGACCATATGGTTAAAACAGACCACAGACTCTTAACCTATTTGTTTTCAATAAAAAAAAAAACCCACTGCAAAATTAACCGGGATGAGGCTGGACTTAAAAGAATGCCAATTAACGGTAGAATACCTCAAGGGGAAAGATAAACATGTAGCGGACGCAGTATCCCGCATAAACATAGAGACACTAATTGAGATGAATAGGAAAATATTAATGGTTTAAACAAGATAATCAAAAAGACAGGAAAACATCTGCGCAGATGATAAAATAAAATTGCAAAAGAAAAGAAGTCATTAGCAATAATGACGTAATGAAAGATATGAAACTAAAATTCCGTATATCCAATTGTTTATTTAAACAAGGAAAAAAATAATTTTACAATTTTCAGATAATGATTGGTACTCCAATGAAAAATTTGACTTAAGTCAATTCTTTCAAAGGCTTAATCAGAGGCCGGAATACATAAAATTGTTAATTTACAGTTGTCACCAAGTGAACGAATTTTCGAATTTGTATAACTAAATGAATTTAAAAATCTGGATAAACACATAAAAGTGACACAAATAGACAATAATGACGAAAGTCATATTAAAGCAATACTGCCAAAATGCCATGATGATCCTATAGAAGGAGGTCATACAGGAATTACGCATACATGAAATGCCAACGGGCAAAAACCACGACGCATACTAAAGCCCCAATGATATTAACATATACCCCAAATACTGCATTTCATACTGTTTTAATAGATACAATTGGACAATTACCACGCACAAAGAATCGCAATGAGTATGCTATCACTTTAATATGAGAATTCAGAAAATATCTAGCTACAATACCAGTAACTGATAAATGTGCAAAAACAGTAGTCAAATATATGAATTCTTTGTATTAAAATACGGTCCATAACGGACATGGGTACTGAACACAAAAATTCCCTTATAAATGACTTTTGCAAATACATATAAGAATATAAGTAATATATAATCAACAGCATATCATCACCATACGTTAGGAGCAGTTGAAAGCAGTCATTAAATATTTAATGAGTTTATTCGTTCATATATTTCGATTGACAAAAACGATTGGGACATATGGTTGAATTATTTCACCTATTGTTTCAATACTACTCCATCGACCGTACATGAATACTGTCCATACGAATGTTTTATGGTAGATTACCAAGACAGTTCACAGAATTCAATAATCTAACTAAAATAGATCCAATAAAAGGGGAGGTGTAGTGTGTATGCATTAAATAACAACCTGTATTTGAATACATAATTATGCGACACTTTGTTGCATACAATAAGAAAAATAAGGCCAAAAGCGCAGAGCCACTTGAGGTTATTGACCCAGGCTCACATTACGCTCACATTAGCTGACGGCGCATATTCCACGCTAGGCTTATGTAGCGCATACCAAGAGTACCATATACATACATATGTATGTACTCACCAATGCTAGCACATACCACACACAACACAACGGTAACAGTCGCGTTGCTCTTCAGCTTATTACGCAACATTAACTTTTTGACAATCCGAATACAATTTAAAGACAGTTTTCATTTTAATACGATCATTTTTTTAATTTTATATAATAATGTCAGAAACTGCATAGCATCGAATATTACACTTTAGAAACTGCTACCTATTTATTCTTATACCCGTAAGACGTGAATATTATGCTCGTTGCAATGTATGTAACAGACAGAAATAAAGTATATACATATATATTTTTGATAAGCCGTTTTTTTAACCATCTTTAACCATTTTTTCAACCATCAAACCGATTTGGCACTTTCCGTTTGTGTGGCTATCTATCTGTCTGCCTGATAGAGACTCCAAGTTCGGTATGAAGGATTCGTTTTACCATACACAGCTCAAATTTGGGATGACACGTCTCCTTCCAATTTTTAGCCAAAATCATGAGTTTTGAAACAAATAAAAAGCAGTCTATTATCAATGTGTCCTGAAAATTTAGCAACGATCGCATAGCATCGAAGATAAAAAACCCTGATGGTACAACGTAGTATGTTCGGTCGTGAGTTTATGTGCTTTAATGTTTTTGTATATGCATGTGTGTACAAATGCGTGTTAAAGTGTCTAAGACCTTGGGTACAGCGTATGTTGTAATCATTTCTTCTCGACTATAGCGTTGTTTCTTGTTTTTATAATATACCGTTATCAAAATCAAATCAGTTATCTATACATTTTCTAACTGTTGTAAAAAACTTCAAGCAGCTGTGAAACTAAACTAAAATATATATCAAAATTCTATAAATGCAGGTTGTTAGATTAGTGTTTTTTACTTACAAATTATTACTTCATTTACTTTTTAGCATTTAAAAAAATATTTTTCAGCAATATATATATATATCTATATAATATATATTTCGACTCTGAACTAAAAGTTCAAAGTCTACTAGTTTTGACGAAAGCGAAATGTGCGTAACAGGCAGAAGGAGGCGTGACAGACCCTATAAAGTATATATATTCTTGATCAGCATCAACAGCCGAGACGATATAGCCATGTCCGTCTGTCCGTCTGTATGAACACCTAGAGCTAGAGTAACAAAATTTGGTGACAACACGTGTATAGTTTGCACGCAGATCAAGTTTGTTTTAGATTTTTGCCACGCCCCCTTCCGCCCCCGCAAATCGAAAAAAACGTATTACTGAAGCTACCGACTTTAGATTTGGCACATATGGAGGATGCCCCTTTGCGGACGTTTTCTGAAAATTTCAGCACTATCGGATCATAAACATAGAAGATATTAAGGATTGAATGATCACCAGGTTCATGGCACCTCTGCGGCCAAAATTGCCGCACAGGCGCGAGTTCGAATCCCACTGCTGACAATTCCAAATTAAATTTTTTAATAATTATAAATTAATTACTTTTATTTTATAGATACATATATTATTAATTTTGCCTTATTTGTCAGAAAATGTTACGAATTTAAGAGAAAGCAATAACCAAATTTCGTTAGAAATTCGTATATATGTATATATATATGACAAATGCAAAAACTCGTGCTGTTTATGTATTGACGTTGCCGACCGTGCAGTATGTAAGGCGGTGGCTCAAGTTATAGGACGTACGATTTGCGTGTGAAAGGTCTGTGGTTCGAAGCTTGGTGCATCCCAGACAAAATTTAATATTTTTATAATTTTATAAAAATTTATATATGCACAAGACGCGTTTTTAACCGCCAATTGATTTTTCAGTATAGTTTTCATAAGCATCTCAGTAAAAACAGCCACGCGGTACAGTTACAGTTATACATGTATACACAGCAACGCGCAAAAAAAGTAACGGTTGTTTGTTTCCCCTTTGCTCTTGCGCGCTCACTGTTGCTGCTCTCTTCCAAGAACGAACGATAATGAGTTGAACATTGCCTAAGCAAAAGAATCGTGCAAGGCGGCGGGCAATGAAACGAAAATACGAAGTGTGATATTTTGACTTTGTGGGCTGCCGAAGTCGTTCATCGGTGGCCAAGGGCATAGAGCGTTAGAATGTCAATCAAGGGATCGCGAGTTCGAATCCAGATCAATTCAATTTTTATATGCGTAGTATATTGCATTTACATTTATTTTTATTATATTTGCTTAATATGAAGCGAATTTGAGAGGCGACAAAATTATATAAAAAGTATTTATTGAAGTTAATCATAATATATATTACTTAATTTTGTTGCTTTCCCCGATTAGTACAGAATCTCCCACAGTCGTCTCCCGACTGTAGCTGCCTGACTTGTTTTTACTGATTCTACCGCTTTGTCGTTCAGCACGAACTTCCCGCATATCTTCTCAGCTCCGTTTGATAGCCCCAGAACCAATCTAGCAGTGCCTATCGTAGCTGCGTCCAACTGACCACTTTCGAGAGCCGCACATTTGCACAGTACTCGTTGCGTATTCGACCTACTCTCAGAAGATGAAATGCAAGTAGATGCAAGTAGTGCAACCAATTCAATTAACAGTAAGAAAACAAACAAACATCCATATATGCTCCTCCGGAAAGGATCCATTGCCGTTTCCTATATGTATATGTATGTATATGCTTATATATTTTGTATGTTAATGTATGTATATCTCTTAAACTAACTTACCTGAAAGGGGATGATATGTTATTAAAAGTAAATTCTATTAAAAGTAAATTCTAAACATCTGTACTAAAAGTACATAGTCTTCTAAGTTTGACGAAAGCGAAATGTGCGTAACAGGCAGAAGGAGGCGTGGCAGACCCTATAAAGTATATATATTCTTGATATATATACATATATATATCTTATAATGTGCACGCAGATCAAATTTGGTTTTAGATTTTTCCCACGCCTAGAAATTTTATTTTTTCATAATTATAAATTAATAATAGATTGTAAATTAAAGTTTTTGTTTTTCCCGATTAGTCGACTGAGATCGACTGTAGCCTTACGGTACTATACTCTCGCTGGCGCCCCCACTCACCGGCTTGTTTTTTATTATCTTTCTTATTTATAGGCCGATCTTGATTAATTTTTCAGTTTCTATATGACGTTCAAGCACCTAGGATTTTAGGTAGGATAGGTTATGTAAGGTATTCAAAATTTAAAATAAACTCGATCTGTACCCTACATCACAAATGTGGTGTCTCTGGTAGTGGCGCCAAAGCTGAGTGCTCGCTCACATATGCTGGCTGCAACGAACAAAGCGGAATCAGTTCAATTTTCATTATTTGCTGATTATATTTTTTATTTATAGACCGATCTTGACAAAACTTCCAGCATTGCTTCTCGCCAAGCAAATGTTTAGTTAGAAATATCTACGCTGAGAAATTTATTCTTTAATTATTTATTTAACGTCGACTAATAGCAGTCGACCCAAACATTAAAAACAGAATTATGAAAGTCAAATTAAAAATAATTACAAGCCTAATTCATAAAATGAATTACTTTGAAGTTTAAATAAAAATGTTTTAAATATAAAATATGAGCTTATTTATTTTATTTATTTAACGTCGACTAATAGCACTTTCAGAGAAATTATTCCGATTTAATAACACGGAGGAGTCAATTTCACCATTAATTAGTTTCGCTAAGAACAACACATCCACCATGTTTCGGAAGGTTAATAAGCAAGTCTTCTAGAGTAAGAAAGCAGTCAATGCCAGCAACCCAGTTAAAGCAAAAAAAAACAAAAAACTTTTTTTGTACAGACTCCATTCTGACCTGGTGTACCGGTTATTGGGGAGACCACACACAAGATCTGTATTCCGAATAATCCAAACAAGAGAAATATAAAGTAATTTTGCCGTATAAGTAACCCAAGTTCTTGAGTAACCTTACAGACAGTGTACGATATATGAAGATCAGATTTCAATTTATGATCTAGAAATATTCCCAAATCCTTTACATGATTTCAGCTCTCAAGAGGCATCCGATGAAGATTGTAATTAAAAAAACGAGGCCTGTAATAAATTAGCTTCACACCGGGTGTAAAAGGAATCAAAACCTGCTTGTACAAAATAATAAGAGTTGATGTCATTGTATCTTAAGCAGAGCTTCACATCATCGGCATACATTATGTAGCAGACGGATAGCCGATAACAGATCACTAACACTATTGTATATATCACTATCTCTAATGGGCATCGTAAGGCTATCCCGCTCTACCGAATTAGATGAAGGAAAGGAATCGAGAGGGTATTTACCCTTTATTTAAAGAAAAGAGGTCTTCTTTATATATCTACAAAAGAACAAGAACAATTAAGCATTTAATAATTATTACCGACTACAATCTCAAAAGTGGGATCTCGCACAATGGATATAAATATGACTGAAGTTAAGGTAGTGCGACCGAAAGATGGTTAGCTTCGCTGGGCTTGCCAATAACAAGATCGAATGTGGCTCGGATGAATGTGGTGCCTGTTAATGATCGTGGTGAGCATTTTGAATCCGACGAAGAAGAGCAGACAAATGCGTTGCATTTGTAACGTGCTGAAATTTACAAGGGAATTGAGACCTTGAGACTGCTAAATGCGCATATTCAGCCGTCAGTCGAAAATAACGGAGTAAGGGCTCAACAACATCAGTCAGAGCGAGATGGCGATATTGCCCTATGTAGCAATGATGACGCGGGTACAGCGTGCGCTGAGAAATTTGTGATTGTGCCGGCGAAGCACAGAGTCATGGAAATTGCTGGCGAAGGAGAAGAAGCAACAACTGATACAAACCTGACACAACGCGCAACGAACAAAACTAATTGCCAATGGGCATGGTCGACATTTCATTTAGCAAAGGAAGTCAGAATCTAGTGCTTTGACAACCCTATGAAGATATTGTGCGTTTGCAGAAGTGATGTTACCGGAGCAGATCATGGCTGGAAAATATGGCGGAACAACTTCGCAGCGGCATTGCAGACAATGAGTCACGCTGTTTCAACTGCAACTACAAAAGACATTGGGCAAAAGATTGATTGAAACCCGAGAGACACAAAGGTTCCTGACATGGGTGTGGCACCAATAATCATCTCGTGGTTCAATGTTCGATGAAAAATTCGGCATAAACAATTATGTAAGACAATTTAGTATTTTTTTTAACGATACTTTATACCAATCAATTATTGCAGAATGTCTCATAGACTCAGGCAGCCCTATCTCATTTATAAAAAATACAAGGAGCTTTATTTTGGATTAAATGGAAGCCAATTGAATTTTTCGGCAAAATTTAATGTTACATTTTGAAATAAAAAATAAAAGACAATTTTCATTTGATTGTAGTATCTGATGAGTCTATAAGGTAGGGAGTAGTACTTGGGAGAGATTTTATGGAAGTGTGTCAAATACTTTAATAGGTGAGGAGACCTTGACAACTATAATCACAAAACATGGACGTTCAATTCCGCTAGACAGTGGAATATTAGAAAATACAGAGTTAGAAAAGATGTCATTAATAAATAAATCGTTAGAGAGTAAAGTGTATGACAGTAAATTGTTGGGGAATGAATGGTTATATAAAAATATTAGATGAAGAAAAGTTTAGCAGACAAGAGTATAGTTTATTAGAAACAATCACGATAGTTAGGCACAGTTTTTTAGAAGATGACTTTGACAATAAAATGTTAGAAATTAATATCTTAGATAATGGTAGTACATGGGTGACTGTATTAATTTCGGCATCCGAAAGAAGTGAATTAAATTAATGAAAATTGCACATGTAGGCGACGAAAGATTTGATAAGCCCAGAATTAGTTGCGAAATAAATATAGTGATTGAGAAAGCCAAACCTTTTAGCTGTTTACCAAGACGATTAGCATACACCGAAAAAAAAACGTTACAACAGATGTTGGATGAATACCTTAGGACATCGTCAATTGTATTAGTAAAACAAGTCAGGCAGCTACAGTCGTGCAACGACTGTGGGAGACTCTGAACTAATCGGGGAAAGCATAAAAATTAAGCAAATATAAAACTAAATTTAAGCTTAAGCAATATTCAACTCATTATCGTTCGTTCTTGGAAGAGAGCAGCAATAGTGAGTGAGCGAAAGGGAAAACAAACAACCGTTACTTTTTTTGCGCGTTGCTGTGTAGACACGTATAACTGTAACTGTACAGCGCGCGTCTGTTTTTACTGAGATGCTTATGTAAACTATGCTGACAAATCAATTGGTGGTTAAAAACGCGTCTTGTGCATATATATTGATTTTATAAAATTTTCAAAACATTAAATTTTGTCTGGGATGCACCAAGCTTCGAACCGCAGACCTCTCACACGCAAATCGTACGTCTTATAACTTGAGCCACCGCCTTACGTACTGCACGGTCGGCAACGTCAATACATATACAGCACGAGTTTTTGCATTTGTTATATATATACATATATACGAATTTCTAACGAAATTTGGTTATTGCTTTCTCTTAAATTCTTAACATTTTCTGACAAAAAAGGCAAAATTAATAATATATGTATCTATAAAATAAAAGTAATTAATTTATAATTATTAAAAAATTTAATTTGGAATTGTCAGCAGTGGGATTCGAACTCGCGCCTGTGCGGCAATTTTGGCCGCAGAGGTGCCATGAACCTGGGATCATTCATTCCTTAATATCTTCTATGTTTATGATCCGATCGTGATAAAATTTTCATAGAACGTCCGCAAAGGGACATGCTCTATCTGAAGTCTGTGCGTGGCAAAAATGTAACAAAATCTGTCTGTATACTATTCGGGTGTTGTTACCAAATTTGGTAACTCTAGCTCTTATAGTCTGAGATCTAGGTGTTCATACAGACGGACAGACGGACATGGCTATATCGTCTCGTCTGTTGATGCTGATCAAGAATATACATACTTTATAGGGTCTGCCACACCTCCTTCAAACTTAGTAGACTATGTACTTTTTAAGTGCAGAGTCTAATGCACATGCAAACAGTTTCTTCGATTTAAGGAAGGGATGGTATCTCAAATATCTTGATCTGCGTGTGGTATAGGAACGGGAACCTTCATGCCAAATTTGATGTGTCTAGCTATTATAGTTGTTGAAATCGACGCGTTTATAGAGACGCACAGATTGACGGACGCACGGAAGGGCGGACGGAAAGACGGACGGACGGAAGGACGGACGGACATACAGACGGACGGACGGACATGGCTCAATCGACCGGTAATTGATACGGATCAAGAATATATATATACTTTATAGGGTTTGTCACGTCTGCTTCTGCCTGTTACCTGTTTGCACAAGGCTAATGTCTCTGTACAGGAAATGAATAATCGTATAATTTGAGTTGGATATATAAATCGTTGCTCAACAAGATATTTAATTTATTCATATGTAAATATTTACCTATGCTTACTTTGAATATTGCCAACTAAAACTGATTAATTTGATAATGAATTTTATTGCATAAACAAGGAGCTTATGTTGGCAAATGCTGTTGGCAAATGATGTTAGCAAATTTTGATATTTTAAAATGTGAATTTGTTAACTTTAACTTTATTTTATTGATTTCATAAGACGTGATCATGTAATAACGCTTAATCGCTGGCAAATGGTGTAGTAAAAACATCCTTTGATAGGTAATTTTTTTTTATTGCATTTCGTTTATATACATAAAATTATGATTTTAAAATTAATAGTAAGTAAAACACCACTGTCAGGATTTTTTTAAGTAAAAAAAATTAAATATTTTTATGAAACTTTTTGGAAAATCGTATGCAAATAATTGCCTGTTGCAAAATATCTTCATAAGTTTGGAAAAAAGTAGTATGAAACAGTAAAAGATTTCTGATTTACATTTTTCCTAATGAAAAGAAAAGCAATTCCTATTTTATAAAAGAATTTTGAGTAATCTATAAACAATGTATACCATACACTTCATTATCAGAAATAATCACATTAACTGATTTTACGTGAGTGTGAGAGTATCGATTTTTTGTGCGCGTATGCTTGTTAGTATATTAAAAAGTGTGTTAACTTTGTACAGTTGGATTGATTTGACTAAAACGGGTGCTGAGGATGTGGCGAAAACGAGTTAGATTAGCGCTGTAATCAATTTTGCCTTGAAGTTCACAAACTTCTCGCTAGTGGCTGCAACGCGCTGTCAAGATATATATACAATATTTAATTTAGATTTTAATATTTAATATAAATATAGCACTTATTTCTCACCAAAATCAAATCTTGAAGAAGATTGGCAAGTCCACGATTAGCCAAAACTGCAAGACGCGTCACAGGGCCAGGAATACCCTCGGTGTATCCATCTACGGATCGCGAGTTGTCATTGCCGTTGTCCGTATCATCTGTTCTGCTGCTGGTGGTGCCAACGCCTACGCTGTTGGCTGCCTCATCACCTTGCTGTGTCTGTACACTTCCCGAGAAAAGCTAAGCAGACAAAAAAATATAGTTGACACGTTGCTAATTTACAGGGGTTAAGTTGAACTTACGCGTACTGCATCCAGCAAAAAGTTACCTGATCCACCGCTCAGACTATTCCCACCAGGAAAGGTACCGGCACCGCCACTGCTTGAGCTGCCAGCGAGGCCAGTGCCGCCGAAGCTCAGGAACCTTTTAAATAAATTACTTTGATGTGTTTGATTGCGTTTTGAAAAGGGGGAGGAAACGTGAACCAAAGTGTACAATTAGTAAAGTGCCTGAGAAATAGTCTTATGAGACGTATTTGGTTATATTATCAACATGCAATGATATTATATTCACAAAAATGTGTGGATCGAATTTATTGTTAATTTAATTAGAAGTCACATCTCAGAGTCTAGCATCTTCAAAGCGTAGTTTTTTTTTAGACTCTGAACTAAAAGTTCAAAGTCTATTAGGTTTGACGAAAGCGAAATGTGCGTAACAGGCAGAAGGAGGCGTGGCAGACCCTATAAAGTATATATATTCTTGATCAGCATCAACAGCCGAGACGATATAGCCATGTCCGTCTGACCGTCTGTCCGTCTGTCCGTCTGTATGAACACCTAGATCTCAGAGACTATAAGAGCTAGAGTAACCAAATTTGGTGACAAACACGTGTATTGTTTGCAGGCAGATCAAGTTTGTTTTAGATTTTTGCCACGCCCCCTTCCGCCCCCGCAAATCGAAAAAAACGTATAACTGAAGCTACCGACTTTAGATTTAATTCACATTTGGCACATATGGAGAATGTCCTTTTCCGGACGTTTTCTGAAGATTTCAGCACGATCGGATCATAAACATAGAAGATATTAAGGAATGAATGATCACCAGATTCATGGCAGCTGTGCGGCCAAAATTGCTTTAGCTATAACAACAACAACCAGAAACGCCGCAAAGGCGCGAGTTCGAATCCCACTGCTGACAATTCCAAATTACATTTTTTAATAATTATAAATTAATTACTTTTATTTTATATATACATATAATATTAATTTTGCCTTATTTGTCAGAAAATGTTAAGAATTTAAAAGAAAGCAATAACCAAATTTCGTTAGAAATTCGTATACATATATGTATATATATGACAAATGCAAAAACTCGTGCTGTATATGTATTGACGTTGCCGACTGCGCAGTATGTAAGGCGGTGGCTCAAGCTGTAGGACGTACGATTTGCGTGTAAGAGGTCTGCGGTTCGAATCTCGGTGCATCCCAAACAAAATTTTTAATGTTTTTAAAATTTTATAAAAGCAATATATATGCACAAGACGCGTTTTTAACCACCAATTGATTTGTCAGCATAGTTTTCATAATAAGCATCTCAGTAAAAACAGACGCGCGCTGTACAGTTACAGTTATACGTGTATACACAGCAACGCGCAAAAAAAGTAACGGTTGTTTGTTTTCCCTTTCGCTTTTGCGCGTTCACTCACTATTGCTGCTCTCTTCCAAGAACGAACGATAATGAGTTGAACATTGCTTAAGCTTAATTTGGCTTTAAATTAGTTTTATATTTGCTTTATTTTTTTTGCTTTCCCCGATTAGTTCAGAGTCTACCACAGACGTTGTACGACTGTAGCTGCCTTACTTGTTTTTTTTAAATTAGAAGTTATTTAAAGTACATTATATATAGCAAGGGACTAGCTAACTGATTGGCGACTTTAGCCGCGGCGTCTTCGGCCTCTTTTACCTTTATATCGAAGCGACGCCAATATGAAACGCACGTGCTATATCGCATGCGCTTCCGTTCAAGTGTTCAAGTAGATACATGCCACATATGGTAGTATGATTAGCGCGTTGCATTTATTCTTTTATGCAAGTGAATTATATACATTTCTTGTACCAAATGTAATTCCTTTATATTAAATACTTATCTTTACTACTTTTAGGGTTTTGGTTAATGAACACAAGGTCATTTTTTTATAATTTAAGACCGTGAATCAGCACATAAACTAATGCGCAAACCAGCCGTATGATTGGTATGATTAGTCATAAAATTATTCATCAAATTCACTTGTTCACTGTTCACTTGAGGATTGCAGATGGCAGGTGTGAATGTCGGCCCAATAAGGACTTTCACTGAACAATTGTTAGGAACACTCGTTGACCCAGACTAATGACTATGAAAATGGAAGGGCCAAATCTAAGGATGCAAAAAACACGTAAAAAAGTGAAAAATGTCAATTGATATTTAGTATTTTCGGTACATTTTCGTGCTAAAAATAGCTGTCAAATGGCTGATATTATTTAATTCTTTATCAATTGCGTTATTTTCATCTACTAAAATATTATGAAATACACACAAGTATTACATTTGAAAGGAAGTACTCGATTTTTGTTGTTTTTTTTTTTTTCAATCCGATGCGGTTCCTCGGGGCTACAAATCAGATCTTTGAGGACACGAAATCAGTTCTCTACTCTGAAAATATATGTACTGTCTTTTATTAATCTTAGCGTCTTGTCCATATCCATAATCCGGGAAATAGGGTAACCAAATGCGTGGTTTGCGTGTAGGCAGAGTCCTCAGAAATCTACTCCTCCCCAAAGAAGTAACCCTTAGTGTTCTTACCGATTGAGCTATTCTTTTTTCTATTGCACACCTGCAATTTGCAACGCTCAGGTGAACACCCTATTTATTTTTTATATCCAGGGATATATGAGTTTTGAGAAAAGGTATGTCACAGGCAGAAAGAGGCGTGGCAGACCCTATAAAGTATATATATTCTTGATCAGCATCAACAGACATGTCCATTTCTCTGTCCGTTGAGATACCAAATTTGGTGACAACACTCCTATAACACTCCTGATGAAATTGTTTTAGAATTTTTCCACGCCCATTTCCGTTCCCTGAACGGGAACGTTCAGATATGCCAATTCATCGCAATCGGATCATTATAAGCTCATGGCGGCTGCAGCGGCAATTAATTGTAACAACAACAAGACACTCGCGAGTTCAAATCTCGCTGTTGTTAATTTTTCAGTTTTATTTTTTAATAGTTATGAATTAACAGTTTACTATTATGTTATTTACATGTATATTATTAACTTTGCCCATATGTCAGAAAATATTAATTCATTAACAAGAATAACAAAATATACATGTAAATGCAATTAATGGAGGAAGTGAGTTTCATCTGCAATGGTGCAATTGCTAGACCGTCGGAACATCAACCAAGAGATTCTGGGTTCGAATCCAAAGTCGACTCCTTTTGCTTTTGATGTGTAATGAATTTCTGTTTTTTTTTTTTTTTTTTTTTTTTTATGAATATATAAACCGAATATTATTATATTTATATTATAATAAACGGTATATGTATATATTCTTTAAATTTTTCTCAGCTACCACGCTGAACCATCTATTTAATTTTGTACACGTATTTTGAATTTTTATGTGAGCCTGATTGGGGATTGTCACTTACCTCTTGTTACGGTAATCCTCATCAGAGGTATCTTCTGCAGAGTCAAGTGTCAACTCGTCGATTGCTGGTGACTTCGATTCTGATAACTGCAAGTCATTATTGCTCAATGCTTTGACAGCAGTAGTTTCGATGTCAGTATTATCCATGGAGGGTTCCTTGTTAAAACTGAGCTG
The DNA here is from genome assembly GCA_035042075.1 of Drosophila macrospina. Lineage (NCBI taxonomy): Eukaryota > Metazoa > Arthropoda > Insecta > Diptera > Drosophilidae > Drosophila > Drosophila macrospina. The sequence goes on from JAWNLW010000197.1 coordinate 161,646, forward strand.
TATGGGCTCATTGCTTTTGAGAGGAATTGTCGTTTGCGCTAGGGGCAAGTTATCTGCTTGGGCAATTTCAGCCGCAGCGAGTTCTGCTTTTTTTACCTGACGTGCTACTCTTATGGTTTCCTCAAGTTGTTTGTTAATGGCCGAAAGGTCGATTTTTGTATTTGTAGCTCCGTTCTGGGATGTGAACGGAGTTGTCCGGACATTCATTGAATGAGTTTTTATTTTTGAATTTTTAATTTCATGAATGTTAATTAAGGTTTGCGGTGGGTTATTTGAATTTCAAATTCAAGATTTTGACACAAGTTTGTCAAGGTAAATTGGTCAATTAATGTGCACGTGTCATATAAAGTGTGTTGGCAAGTAACATGAGGTTTTATTATGGCGAGTGCAGTGTGTTGTAATGAATGGATAATTGGATCGAGCATCGTTCAATAGGTGTTTTTTTTGTTGATGTATGGATTGTTTTACAAATAATTGCATAGATACAATATTAGGTTAATTAATTGGTGTTGATGTAATACATGAGCACGAATGCAAATAATGTATTTATTTTAAATAAACATTTTAAAATATTTTATATTCATTTTTATAATATTTTGAGTATTTTTTTTAAATATAGTTTGGTGATTTTAAATGATTTTGTAGATTTATTGAATATAGTTTCATATTTTAATTTTTATTTTTTTTTTGTGCAGAAATCGAATCAGTTTAATGGAACATGAAAAAAAAGAGAAAAAGTTTCAAAATAAACAAAAGTAGATAGACAAATGAACAATATAGTCTTTTTAACCATATGCGAGAGATCGCCTGTTACAGCAAAACCAAAAGAGCAACATCGTTAGAGATCATGCGGTCTAATGGAAAAGCTTGGGATTGCTCATAATTAATAGGCGCCATAGAAAAGTATACAAAACTGCAGTTTCTTCATACTGAAATGAGAATGTGATGGAGTTCTCTTCCATTTCGTCCTTTGAAAGACGAGTGACAAAACTTTGAAGACAAATTAAAGTCCGTTGGAAAAATAGGCTACCAACTTTAAAGTGCTAAACTCGTAGAATGCAACGGCTATATCCTCTTTTTTCATTGATTTGAGGGTGAGAAACGAGCGTTCGAAAAATGTGAAACATACTTGGTCTCCGTCGGGATAATATGATCTTTAGTACTTCATAATATATAATATGTTTATTAAAGTTAAGTAAAACAATTGAAGAGAACCTTCCATTTATTTAAAAAAAATTCTGCTGTATCTTCACTTTAAAAGCCCACTTAAAATGCACTGAATGCAAATGGTGCTCTTATTTGGATCAAATGAAAATATATTATACTTTCAGAGGATGCATTGCGATTGATTTGGGGTTAACAGTAGTTATATATATTATAATTTTTTTTGTATATTTAATATATTTCATAAGCTATAAGCCTAATAAAAAAAATAATATATTATGATCATTTTAAAAATGCTTCACGCATGAATATGGTTAAATTTAATGTGCAAAGTGATTACAGATAGAGAGAGAGAGGGAAACATAGATAAGCAGAAAAAGATTCAACCGAAGAGAGGGAACGAGAGTGAAAAAGTGGAAGAGAGAGAAAGAGTGGGGATGAAACTGTTTGTAGTTGCAAGAAAGGCTTGTATGTTTTTGATAGAGACACTTGATGTGTTAATCAGTTTATTTTATTGCTCTACAATAATTTTTGTATTTTTCTTGTTTTTCTAATTCTTGTAGTATTTGCAATTCCTTCTGCTGTATTGAGAACTCGAAACAAAATTTGATAATCAATAAAAATATTGTTTGCCAATTTTTATGAAAATTCATAGTTGTTGTAGCAAATTACACACATATTTTATTGGCGACGTGCGGTCCTCTCATTGGTGCTGATACTCTTTTGATTCGCATAAAACTTTTCTTCATTGGGTTCGAAGGCGGGTAGCTCGATGGTAACCCGTGTGTCACTCGTTCCAGTGCCGGCGACGCTGCTATCACTTCTGTTACTGCCACTGCTCTCGACATCATCATCAAAGTCAGCATCAAAGGTTGTGCGTGCTGCATTCGCGTTATTTCCCTGAATAGCGGTGCGTAAGACTGCGGGGCCCAAAGATCGCAGAAGCTTCGAGATGATACGATTCGCTTGCTCATCAATTTGCTACAACAACCAGGTTTCGATTAAGTACGGGAAATGTGTGGGGTTCACAATGAATTGTCGGGTGAGTGTGCATTAAGTATGGTTTTGTTGGGTTGATCTTGTTGTTGTTTTAATGATAAGTATTAGAAAACAGGTTAAGATGGCGGGTAGAGCTTTGTGATTGAATATCATACAATACATTTGAGAAAATTCAATTTTCTTTAGAACAGTTCATAAAATGTTTCGAACGTGAATATATTCGCAAGCAAATTCAATGGTTTTCATTTTAAAATTGTATTAATATAGTTGAAAACTAATAGCTTTTGCTATTGGTTCAGTTTACAGAAAAAATAGCTGGCGTTTTAAACCTCAAAATGAGAGTCAAAGATGTTGGCTAATAGAGATTGATGCCTTGTCTTAATTGCTGTAGTGGCTGTTAATCCTGTTGTTGTTGTAATGCGCTCGCAAAATATTTTGTTTGTTTTTCATATGCAATTAATTATAGACCGGCAATAATTTCGTTATGTTGTTGACAGTTGATGTCACCACTGTTGCTGCTGTTGGCGTTAAAAGATTTGGTGTTGATGTCGTTGAATTATGTCTGGTAGTAATAAAATAATTTGTAGAATTTAATAAGCGGTTAATATCTGCTAGAATTGTAAACAATTTGGATTCATCGAGGATACTGCCGTTGTCTTTGTTGTTGGGATACTGGGTGGAGGTGGTGATGATTGATTTGGGTTCTAGTTGAGGAATTTTGGTGGTTGTTGTTACATTTGTTTCTTCAGTTATCACTGATGGCGTTGCAGTTTCTGTCATTATTATTGGCTGAATACCAAGAAATCTGGATAACATTTCAGATGCCACATTTGCCTTTTTTTTTGTTTTTTCTGTAGTAACAGTAAAGTTAAGGCTGGGAATGGGGCTAGTGGAGATTGTTGCTGTTACATTTGTTTCGCTCTTACGCACACTCACTTTGTACCCTGAAGACAATTTCGGCTCTGGTGCCAATGTTGGCAAATGGATTGTAACCTGTGAGCTGATTTCTGATGTATCTGAAGCTGAATTTGATACTGTAGAGCCGTCAGCACCAACATTATCCTCGCTATCGCCAAAACTGTCGTCATCAAAATCGGCATCAAATCTGCTAGAGGGAGTGGTGTTGTCACTCCCTGCACCTCTGCGATTTCCCGAAAGAATGCTGTTTAACAGACCAGGACCAGCGACTCGTATTACTTGTGCTATAATGCGATTAGCAATTGAGTCGATTTCCTAGGTGGAAGACAGAGAGATATGCAGAAAAACTATACACAAGTTTACGTCCATCAACTGCCATGAATTCAGGTGATGAATTGTTGTTGTTCAAATTTTAGTTGTGGCCGTTGATGTACAATTTAAGTTGGTGGTGACGTCCATGGTTTTGTTGATATTTTTTTAAATTAAGTAATGCTTGTGATGTGTCTTGAGGTTACTTTTGTTTGGCTGATATTATGTGGCGCTTTACAAATTTTGTGATATAGAACTGATGATTGGCCAATTTTTTATGTTTCTTTTATTCAACTCAGTGTGGATTACAATTTGTATTTATTATTGGTTGGCTAGCAAATCTTTGTGATATGTTTTGGTTTTGCTAGAATCTGCTAGGTCAAATTGTCTCCAGAGGATGCCATGATTTATATATGTTAGTAGTGGTCGTAAAATGCTTGTTTTGAGAGATTTAAGTACATGCTCTAATTACTAACAAGTAGTAAATGGCTGATAACTATTTGGTGATTGTAGTGTATTTTAACATGCGGCTTATTTTGGTGAAAGGGATAATAAACTAATTGCCAGCATTTTAAAACGAATACGAATATGCTGAAACTACACTCTGTGCGGATTTTAATTAACCTTTAGCTTGCTGTCAAAGTCCTTGTCCGGCTCAAAATTAGTTAACTCCTCGGATATGCTCCTATATTCCTTGTCAAGCTGCAGAGCTATTTCAATATTATCAGCATCAGCAAAAAGTTTTCGAGGATAATTATGCTCATGTTCCGGATTCAGAACAGTGCCCAATATGATAGGCCCAACACGTTGCAATATATTATTGACTAGACGATTAATTTGCATATTGATTTCCTATGAAATGTTTAGGCAATACAACAATTAACAATAACAAGCCACACTGCATTCAATTAACTAAGCAAATATTTTTTGGGTCTTATCTATCTAATACAATATTCTTTGCATCTAACATATTTTAGATACTCTTCGTGACAGAGGTGTAAGCATAATGTGTAGCGTACTTACCTTTGATATATCTGGAAAAAGTTCACGCAGTAGTCCAATTGTTCTTTTGTTGCGATCAACTATCAATTGTTCCTGATCTTTGACTCCTAATGTTAATACATTGATTTCCTGTAAGACATAAACAATTCGATCATCAATGCAAATATATTATTTTACTGATCTCGGGCCTAACATTTTGTTAAATTTTTATTTGCTGCTTAAGCTGCTTGAATATAAATAACTTTTACACTTTATTATTATTATAGTATTGTTCTTTTTAATATTGGAAAAAAATGTAAAAAAAAAGCAGAAAAATGTATATAAGTGTAAAGAGGTAATACTTGAACCGATAGGTATGTTGATAGAACTAATTTATATGTATAGAAAACATGACTGATTTCATTAACATAAATTCATACAATTGGGACTGGGAGAATAGACACAAATGTTATGAATATAGGAAACCTGAACTCTCTAGCCTTATGAGATTTCATCCAGGCTTCTGGCTCTTGAACATTCGCTAAGTATGTAGAAAAAGAGTGGAAATATGGGACAATTCTTCGTCGGAGAAAAAGCTACAATAAAACTCAGTCAGATTGAATTATTGAATTGTAGACAAGTAAATGTTAATTTCTGCCCAGGTCCTTTATACTGCTACTTTTCGCAGAGAGGTATGGGGTTCGTAGCTTGCTGCGTGCGTCCCAGACAAAATTTAATGTTTTTATAATTTTATTAAAGCAATACATATGCACAAGACGCTTTTTTAAAATTATTATAAAAACTATGCTGACAAATCAATTGGTGGTTAAAAACGCGTCTTGTGCCTACATATTGCTTTAATAAAATTTTAAAAACATTGAAAATTTTGTCTGGGATGCACCAAGATTCGAACCGCAGACCTCTCACACGAAAATCGTACGTCTTATAACTTGAGCCACCGCCTTACATACTGCTCGGTCGGCAACGTCAATACATATACAGCACGAGTTTTTGCATTTGTCGTACATATACATATATTCGAATGTCTAACGAAATTTGGTTATTGCTTTCTTTTAAATTCTTAACATTTTCTGACAAATTAGGCAAAATTAATAATTTATGTATATATAAAATAAAAGTAATTAATTTATAATTATTAAAAAATGTATTTTGGAATTGTCAGCAGTGGGATTCGAACTCGCGCCTTTGTGGCGTTTCTTGTTGTTGTTGTTCTAACTAAAGCAATTTTGGCCGCACAGCTGCCATGAATCTGGTGATCATTCATTCCTTAATATCTTCTATGTTTATGATCCGATCGTGCTAAAATTTTCAGAAAACGTCCGCTAAGAGACATTCTCCATATGTGCCAAATCTGAATTAAATCTAAAGTCGGTAGCTTCAGTAATACGTTTTTTTCGATTTACGGGGGCGGAAGGGGGCGTGGTAAAAATCTAAAACAAACTTGATCTGCGTGCAAACTATACACGTGTTGTCACCAAAATTGGTTACTCTAGCTCTTATAGTCTCTGAGATCTAGGTGTTCATACAGACGGACAGACGGACATGGCTATATCGTCTCGGCTGTTAATGCTGATCAAGAATATATATACTTTATAGGGTCTGCCACGCCTCCTTCTGCCTGTTACGCACATTTCGCTTTCGTCAAACCTAGTAGACTTTGAACTTTTAGTTCAGAGTCTAAAAAAGCGATGGTCTGCTCTCTAAAGTTTAAGAGAACTATAACTAGCCAAAGTTTAATTATTCTGGCTATCATTATGCTCAGCCTTACTTGGTGTGTTAGCAAATGAGACACGGCTATCTCTATATTTGTACAAAAGGTTTAAGGAAGACATACTAAAGGGTCTATGTGGTATATTCTGCTCTACCGTGATCTTGGAGTTCTAACTGTGTAGGCCATAATTAACAATTTCTCGGATATATGAAGGGGAGAGACATGTAGCCAATTAAAGGGCATACATATACGAACCCAATTTTGAGATAATTGGAGTTTTATTCTGAACAAATTAAATTTGGTTTACCAATTACCCAAGCCGCTTTGTCATATAGTTTCGAGTGAATAGTGTGAGAAGAGAACACTGACGTTACAGCGTATATATGCACATTCTGCGCTTTATATATATGTATATATACAGCCATCATGGCTATTGTTCGTCAGTCCGTTAATCTGTTTTTAAAGTATTATACGAGTTAGAGACACAAATGTATCATTTAGGTTATAATCGCAAGTCAAATTCGAAAACAATTCCCCCATTCCCACGCAAGCAAAAGATGTGGGGCTTATGATTATTACGATCTTTTGTACTTCCAATTATTATAAATATCGTCGCGATATCAATTTTGCCTATATGAGCATTTCGTATGGCTTGAATTTGTTGTAATGGATATTTTTTGTTAATAACGCTAACCTTAAGTTATATTTTGCGAAGAAATTATATATCTTAAACAAATTCTTTATTTCAAAATTGGACTTTCTAACACATCACCACTGTATTGGAAATGTGGACATTGAGAACACAGTAGGAGAGATATATTTGGTTCTTATACAAAAACTAGTTTTTCTACCGACTGTTCCCATAGTTTCCATATGCTATATAGTAGCCTGATTTGTAACATATTTGGCCAATAAGTCAGGAGAATAATATCCTTATATCTGATCTAGTCAGAATATCTTGAAAATCAAACTCATTACAATTACTTGTATTTTGAACCATTGTCCGGATTAAACTAAACTTTTCCATAGTGCTGAATTTTTTTGGGTGAATTACGAATAGACACATGTCAAAATTCCATTAAGTGAAAATACAAAAATAAGTCTCATTAGAGTATTAGCGCTAATAATGTGTGGCATTAAAAAAGAGCACATTACACTTTACTGTTCCAACTAAGTTATAACCTCTTTGGACTACAAAGTTTTTGGATATTTCTCATTGTTCTTACCCATTTCATTTTCATTATTCAAACTATATATTGGTTGGCAACTATACGGGCAATAAATGTAAAAATTTATTATATACATAGGTATATAAACCTTGAGGTGGATAAACTTTTTAAGAAAACGATTGTAAAATACAGGAATAATACAGAAGTAATGACTGAGAAATAAATAAATATTTAGAAAACAGAGAAAATTATATTTAGCATTGTATCGCATGCTGTGCCAACAAGTGCGCGAGCGAAACATAATTATATATGTATGTAGGAATGGTAGTTTATAACCCTGACATATTAAAGAATGAGAATTAACAGATTTAGCGTTAACAGCCTAAGAAGAGAAACCGAGAGAGTAGAGTGTGCGTCGTGGAAGGGTTCGGTTGTGCGCTCGTCTAAAAAAATAATTAAAGAGAATATAAAATGTGAAGTAAAATAAGAAGCTTTAAAGAACACAAAGAATAATTAAAGAGATAAATAAAATGTGAAACTAATCAATTAATTTGCGAACGAGTGTCAAAGTAGCAGAAGCAGTAAGTTACAAATAACGAGCAAGCGACGACAAGAAATCGGAGGCAGAAAGCGAGCGACGCAGTGGAGACGAACAGAAGTGAGCGACACATCAAAAGACGACCAATTGCGAGTGGCACAGCAGAACCGCAAAATCAAAGGTACTCAAAGAAACGGAGGGACTGACTTTGAAGGACGGCAACAAAAGAATACAGAGGCATTAACGCTTACCGAGAAGCGTTAACGAGTCATCGACACTTACAGACAAGTGTTCACAGAGAGTTTGCAGAGGATACAGAGGCATCGACGCTTACAGAGAAGCGTTATCATACGTTTGCAGAGTTAGCAGAGGTACGACGCTTACAGAGAAGCGTTAATAGAGGCATCGACGCTTACAGATAGGTGTTAACAGAGGTTCGCAGAGTTACCAGAGCACGACGACTGCAGAGAAGCGTTAACATAAGGTATCGAGTAAGTGAACAATAGAAAATAACAGTGTTCAAATACATCAAAGTTATTTTAAGAGACTAAACGTAATTACATTTTACTAATCCAAAAATTACATTTCAATTTATAATGTTGTACGATGAGATTGCACAACTAAAAGTAGCGAAACTTAAAGCAAAATTATCAGAGTGATTGTTATCTACGAAAGGCATTAAGACTCAATTGCGTGAAACATTATATGAATATATGAATAACAATATTTCTATATACGAAGATACGAGTTCCGAATTAGCAGACGAAGATTAGATTACTGCAGGTTAATACAGAGCAACAAGAAGATCAAGAAGATCAAAGACTCTTTCACGACATTTGACTGTAGCAGCAATTCAGATATTGATGATGGGTTATGAGAGTTTGAAAATAATGCAATGGAATGATTTACAAAAATGTATGTATGGCAGGCGGTTACTTAAAGGAGCCGCAAAATTTTTTATAAATAGTAAAGACTACTATACTACGACTGTATTTTGCATTAAACTATCATCAAAACCGGTGAACTGTTAGAAAGCAGAAAGGAACAACCGAAAGAGACTTTAATCGAATAATACTATACAATGATTGGTCAGACGAATAAAAGTAAATTAGACGACGAAAGCGTTATCGATTATATTATCGAAAGCATTCCTAATCCAAAAATAATCAAAATATTTTGTAGCAAGCCACTAATTTCAAAGACTTGCGCGAAAAGTTGAAAGTTTAAAAAAAGATAGTTTTGCCAAAAGAAACAAAATCGAAAGTTAAGTATGAGGAAAATGATCAGAAAAGGTGCAAATGTGACATACACTGCTTTAAGTGCGGAGGAAGAAGCACATTGCCAAAAATTGCAACCAAAGTGTAATGGGCTTGGACATAAAGCAAATCAATGCGAAGCGAATGGCAGACAACCTGAAGTCAAAAAAGATACAGCAAACTTACAACAATTATCACAAAACATGATAAATAGATCATTTAAGAATGTGAAGATAGGTAAATATCTACTGACAGCTTTATTTGATTCAGGTAGTGACATATGCACCATTAGCGATATAATTTATAAAAATCTGAATGTGAGATCATAGAAACAAGATTGTAAGGTATTGATAGGAATTGGAGGAAAGCAGATTAACACACTGGGCTCTTTCAAAATAAACACCGAGTTGGACCTCATTCCAATTGAAATGTGTTTTCACGTAGTTTGTGAAGAAGATACCCTCTATGATAAAATTATAGGCAGTGACGTGCTTGAATTTGCCAATGTGACATTGAGTTCTGGTGGTATTAGCTTTCCCGCTATGAAAAACTTGTCGAAAAAATACAAAAATGGTGAAGAATACGAATATAATAACTTACAGTCAGGAACGAAAATTAAATAATTACAGGATAATTTTAGTAAGCTACTAACCACGAATATCGAAGAGGAAACAGAACTTGATATACAAGATCTGATGAAGATCTTAAAACTGACCGTTCAGAAAGCAGTAAAGTGAAACTAGATACTAGCCCAGTTGAGATGTAAATTATACTGACTGATGAAGTTCCGAATTACCAAAGACCATTAGGAGAACAAGAGAAGGTGGACAATCAGATTCTAGATTGGCTTGAAGAAGGCATAATTCGTTCAAGTATTTCGGAGTTTGCTTCCACCATCGTGATTGCATCGAAGAAAGACCGCACCAAAAGACTCTGTTGTGATTATCGTAAGTTAAATAAGAAAATTGTCCGCGAAAACTTTCCAATAACCACGATAGACAATGTTTAACATAGGCGTAATGGATTTTTTCATGTCCCAGTAAGTGAGGAATCTAGAAAATACATACCCTTTCGTCACACAAAAAGGTCAATATGAATTTTGTTTTGTACCATTTGGTATTTCGAATTCCCCAGCAGTTTTCATGAGGTATATTTTCGCAGTGTTAAGATCACTCATGGAGAAGGGTACACTGATATTGTACATAGATGATATCATTATCCCGTCAAAAGACGAATCAGAAGGCATAGAGAAGTTAAAGGAAGTTTTATATTTAGCTGGAACTTTTGGAAATTGAATAAAGTGGGAGATATGCCAATTTTTAAAAAGAGAAGTAAATTTTCGGGGGTATATAATAAAAAACGGAACTATTACACCATCAAAAGAAAAAATGTCGGCAGCAGATAACTTTCCCCTCCCACGTAATAAAAAAGCTCTTAAGCGTTATTTGGGTTATTTTTAAGATGGAAAAAGAGTAAAGTCACAATTGTCCAGTTCATCAGTCCTTCGACTGTTTGATGAAAAAAGCAGAACCGAAGTTCATTGCGATACAAGCATGCATGGATTCTGTCGATCAATCGTATCATCCAGTTGAATACATGAGTCGCAAAGCAACGCCAGCTGAAGAGAAATACTCCTCTTATGAATTGGAAGTTCTTGAGATTGTTCAAAATTTGAAGAAATGGAGGGTGTACTTGTTGGGAAAGAAATTTAAAATTATTATAGATTGTAACGCGTTCGCTATGACGATTAAGAAAAAAGACGTCCCAACAAGAGTAGCAAGATGGGTCACATTCCTTCAAGACTTCGAATATGAAATTGAACACAGATCAGGAACAAAGACGAGATACGTAGATGCATTAAGCAGAATTCAATGTCTGTTACTTCAAGACTCATTGAAATGTAGTATTAAAGAAGCACAAAGGAAGACGAGTTAGTAAATGCTCTTTGCGTAGTATTGAAATCAGGGGCGTATACAAATTTGTATATGAAGCAAGATATTCTATACAAAGATCCTATTAGAGAACTAATAGTAATTTGAATAGAAATGGAAGGAGAAGCTATTAGGATGGCCCACCGTCAAGGACATTTTGGTACTAAAAAGACTACTGAGTTAGGGGAGAGACAATTTTACATTCCAGAGCTAGCGAGAAAAGTTAGTACCACCATAAAATCCTGTGTAAAATGCATTGTAAGTGACCAAATGTGTGCAGGAAAGAAGGGTTTCTCAACCCAATTGACAAATGAACATTTAAGGACATTCCATCTTGACCACATTGGACCAATGGATCTTTTAAGGAAACAGTATAATCACATTGTAGTGATCGTAGATGCATTCTCAAAATTTGTTTGGCTATATCCGACCAAAGGTACTGGGGCAGAAGAGGTTGTTGATAGGCTCAAAAAACAATCATCATTGTTTACACGTATTATCACAGACCGCGGCACAGCTTTCACCTCGAACACATTAAAAGAATACTGTGATCTGTAATCTGGAACTTACTCTTGCGTTTGATAGAATTACACGGGTAACGGAATTCCGGGTTCTCGAAAGGCCTTCCTACAGGTACAATGACTACAAAGCAGAATTTGACTATATTTCCTCCCGTTGCGTCTTCAGGAATCTCCTGAACAACAACTAACAGGGATTCCCAACGACCATAAGAAAAAGGTTAACCAAATCTCCTTATTGGTGGTGTGAGCTCTTGAAATTGAGTTCAATCATCTAGGAAGACTATAAGAGCGCTCTTTTTAAAGTGTCAAAAAAGCATGTTTGTGATTTAGGTATGTGCTTGTATCATGAAAGACAGCACCCTGCCTAAGGCGGGTAAATGCAATTATGCGCGGCCGAAATAGTACAGACCCATTAGCACTACTTCATTCCTGTTTAAAACTCCCTAGAAGCTGCTGATCACATCCTCACCATGGAGCCCAGCATGCCAACACAAATAATATTATTACTGTAATTATGGAACATTCTGTTGGACGGATTTTTAAAAAAAAGCCCGCAGAAAGGACCCCAAGATGTCCATGGACTGTCAGCTCGGTAATGGACGCAGAATGAAATTCTAAGATAGGCCCCCAGGAGATGAGCTTATCAACAACGCTGACAAGATGGACATCATTCTCTTTAGATGCAAGGTACCGCGATGGATCCTTCTAGAGTAAATGGAATACCACACACACCCGAAAAACAAGTTCAATATCTTCGGGTAATACAGAGAAGCAAAAATGACACTACTGCGCTTTATGAGAAGTCCACACACTTAAAGCGATTGAAGAAAAACCCATACATTTACTGATGACTCTGCAGTTGGGTAAGCTGTATAATAACCAGAGCCGGATCTCCCAAATCATAAAAGCTGTTCAACAACTGAAGTATCTTCCAGACAGAATACGCATCTAATTCTCACAACTCATCCGCCAAAATAAAAGAAAAAACTGGTTTTTTAGCTAAACATATAAAATGTCTGAAAATTATAAAAAAAAAATCACCTCTAAACCGACCTCGAAAGATGCAATGGCTCAATTCCAGTCTATCGCACATGACCTGGACTAAGGAGTGGGAGCGTAAAGTCTTTTCGGATGAAAAAAGTTCAATTTGGCAGGTCCTGATATGCTATGTCTACTACTTTCATGATGTCAGAAAAGATGAGCATACTTAAGATCGATTACACTGCCGTGCCGGGGGTGTCATGGTGTGGGGAGCTATTACTTACTTTCGCACCATAGAGCTACAATTTTTAATCAGCCGTATGAATGCCATTGCTGTCAATGGTGAACTGAAAACGGCTTTCCCTGTCATCAAGGATATTTTTGGATCCTGGGATTAGATGTTCCAGGGGTATAACGCTCCTATTCACTCAGCCAGGATTGTAAAGTCCTGGATTGAGAATCAATACTTGCCCGGCCTGAACATTATAGAAAATGTTAGGGGACGGTTACCACGCAATGTGAATCCTGAAATGTTATTTCGCCAAACTACATTAAAAAATTACCCAAGCGGATGTAAAATTATGTCATACATAACCATGGAGGATCAACACATTATTAATTATTTTACTTAATTATTTTTTTTAATGTAAAAAAAGCAATTAAATTTGAATTTTCGACGATTTTTTGCGGTAAGCTAAATAACACCTTGAATAAAGAGCTTTGCTACTATGACAAAAAATTGGTTACTTAGAATTCATTCTTAAAAGGGGATCAGTCGAACGGGCGAGACAGTAGAATAATGCCTTGCAATACCTTTTGCTTGTTTTCTTAAGAAATAATTTTAATAGTATAATTTTCTAAATACGTTCTGCAGGATAAGTGGTCAGTGGTAACCGCTACATGTAATTTTATTATTATTATAAGTTGTGGTTTTAAACAGGTATCTATTATCATCCGAAAAGATACAAACAAATATTTCTATGCAATTTCTGTCGTTTTTATACCCTCTACCCAAAGGTATTCAAAAAAGGGTATAATAAAAAGCAGAATGATCAGCATCAACAGCCGAGACGATGTAGTCATGTCCATCTGTTTGTCTATCTGTCTGTCCGTTCGTATGAACACTTAAATTTCAGAGACTATAAGAGCTGACAACACGTGTATAGTGTGCAGGCAGATCGAGTTTATTTTAGATTTTTCCACGCCCCCTTCCGCCCCTGCAAATGCGACCAAGGCCCAAAACAACCGACGGGCTTTTGTGCAACGCAGTATCGCAAGATAGCCAACATTTTTACATGACATATATGATGTGCCTCACCTCATTAAATCGCTTAGAAATATTATAATGAGAAATTATATTGTAACCGAATGTTCCCAAAACTAACTAGAGCACTTGTACTCAATTTTTTGTTTTTAATTATGAAAGTCGAGCGCAAGCAACAGTCTTTTAAATAAAGCATTTTGATTATAATTGAAGTAATTACCTAACAGGTGCATAAAAAATATTTGTTTGAAACACTCTTAATGCAATTGAATTCTTTGATTGCTCAACAGCAAGCTTTTGCATATGTGCAGATACTCTATCCAAAGCTGAGAGCTCAGTCACTTTATTTACATGTATCATAGTCATTCGCTGTCTCGCTCGCACATATGTGCTGGCCATAAAAAGCAAAGCTTAAGCGATTCAATGTAAAAATTCTTTTCTGATTATCTTTCTTATTTATGGACCGATTTTGATGAAACTTGAATCTCAGCATTGCTTCTGTATGGTATTCTTTTAGTACCTGTTTAGTAAGCTGTAGCAACGTTGAAATATAGAAATAAAGTCATAATTAGTTTTTTCTTTGATTTTCGGAAGAGGGGGGTAAGGTATCGAAAATGTAACATAAACTCGATCTGGAGAGGATATACAGAAACCTAGAGTCTAGCTCTTATAGTTGCTGAGATCGACGCTTTCATATAGACAGACGGACATGACTCAATCGACTCAGCTGTTGATACTGATTTATATTTTATACGCTCGTCCACGCCTCTTTCTGTCTGTTTGTTTTTTTGATTAAATCTAAAATATATACATATAAAGCGTGGTCACTGAAAAACTCTGTCAAAAATAGTGCAGCAAAGAAAACAAAACAAGAGAACACAAATTTACTCAATTTATTCAATTCAATTACTTAATTTAAAAAAACTTAAAAAAATTAATTTTTTCTTATTTATTACTACTAAACTGAAAATATTCTAATTCCCAAAATCATATAGACGACGATTACGATACATTTGTAGTGGTAATTCCTCAAATCTAACGCAATTTTAACTGAGCAATCAAGTCAGTTTCATTAACGTTGCTTGCGCGACAAAGCTGAGTGCTATATCACTTTCACCATGTGCTGTTCATGTTAACAAAGTTATAGAACGGCCTATGATTTTGGCCAAATTCTAATCAACACGATTCTAATAACCAATGTAAAAACGCCAGTGAAAGTGAAAAAGTTTGCTCTGGCTATGACATAATGCGAAAAACCAGAAGGATTTCTCGACCCGTCTTATCTCTTATGATATCAGGACTTCCCATTCTTTCGCATTGTAAGCTCTCGCGAGAACCAAGGGTCTAATAGAATTCACTGGGAACTTACAGGGCACGCTCTACTCAAAAAGTGAATGATAAATTAAAGAAGTGGCAATGTTTATGTCAGTACAAGAGTACGGCCAGCACCAGTCAGTATTTAAAATAAGTGAGTTTAGTTTGTAATAATCAGCTTTACAAAAACAATGAGATTTAACCTTTGGATTAGTAAAGTAGGTTGAAATAAGTTTTCAGGAACAACTAAATAAATTATGCGAGATTCTAAAGTACAAAATGCATCTGATACATATATCAGATCAAGAACACAGCCTTTACAGTTTGGAGAATCACACCATAACGCTGCAGGCAAATTTAAGTCTCAAATATGAACAAAAAGTCTTTATTTGAAAGCATGGAGGAAATAGCAGAAAGCTACTGTAAATTTAGATATGGTTGGGCACTATCGAGCCACAATCGATAGCAGCAGACATGTTCGATAGTGGCCCAAACACTATCGATAGTGCCATCGATAGTTGGCGTCTCATTTCGCAATAAAAATTTGCTCGCGTTAGTTCTGTGGAAAAACAATAATAAAACCAATAATAAAATCAATATGGATCGCTTTTTAAGAAAAGGTATGTTTCATGTATTATACATAAGTATTTCGATCGATAATGTGTTGAATTTTAGGTAAACGTCAAGTACATATCTCCCACACTTAGTGCTTCAAGCGCTGACAAGCAGGAATGCGAATGCACGAGCACAGATTCCGAAAAAGATTCTGTACAGCAGAGTTCAACCAAGAAAAGTAAAATTTCCTATGTCTGGAAATATTTCAAAAGATTCGACGTCAGAAAACTTGCAATACGTCAAACTTGCACGATCACATAAAAAGATTTCATCCTGGCTTGCAAATGAATAAGCCAGAATCCAACACACCAGCTGTACCTGCAAACAGTAACGACATTGCCTCTTCAAGCAGCAGTTCTAGGTCGAGCGTGCACTCTCTGACGTCATATTTTAAAAGAGCTCTCCTGTACGAGCCGAACTCTAAGCGAAAGATCGACATTGACAATGCCTTAACAGAGATGGTTGCCAAGGATGTTCAGCCCTACAATATTGTAGAAAATGAAGGGTTTGTGAAGTATACTAATGTTTTGGATCCGAGATATAAACTGCCTAGCAAGACACACCTAAGAGATGTGCTAATGTTGAATCTGTTTAAGGAAACTTCAACGAAGTTAGCAGTAATATTTGAAGACGTTTCGGATATCTCAATAACATGCGACTTGTGGACATCATGTGCCAATGCTAATTTTTTGACTGTGACGGGTCACTTTGTACACAATTACGAATTAAAAACAGCATCTTTGGCTACAAGAAAACTGTTGACCACTACCAATCACGGATCGCAAAATATTGCAGACACCTTGCGAAAAATATTAAATGAATGGAAGATCTTAAATAAAACGGTGTGCATCATAGCAGACAATGCCAGCTCATTGCTTAAAGCATGTGAAATATTGGAAATACGCAATCTGCCATGCTTTGCACACACAATTAATCTAGTGGTACAAGATGCTTTAAAAGTTGACGATAATTTTTTAAAAGACTTATTCACTAAGTGTAAGTCAATTGTCCGATTTTTTAAGCAAAGCACAATAGCGTGTGAAAAATTTAAATTAGCTCAAGAAGGCTCGGCTTTAACTTTACTAAATGAAACACCCACTAGATGGAATAGTTTCTATTTTATGATTGAACGGATTTTAAAAACGAACGATGGCATTGCCAAAGTATTGTTAACAACGGGTGCATTGCACCCGTTTACCGCTGAGGAAATACTTGTACTAAAAGACATTGAAAAAAAATATTGTCTTTCTTTCAACAGGCAAGTGAAAAAATTTCTGGAGGAAAATATGTGACAATATCTTTTATTATACCCATGGCATATGGACTTTCCCGCAAAGTTCAAAGTGTTTTGCTAAAAACTTCGCAAGGAAAAATTATGCAAAGCATTTTATTGGATTCAATAAAGAAACGCCTTTCCATTTATGAGCAAAGGACAGTCTGCAGGATGGCTACTTTATTGGATCCACGCTTTAAAAAAAATGGATTCCAGCACAGTTCTAACGCTGAACAAGCATCCACATTATTTGAAAATGAACTGGCAAATTTCGCAGTGAAAGAATCCGCAATTGATCTGCCCGTCGTTACGGAAACTATCTCCCAGGACACATTGTTCGATTTTTTAGGTGAGCAATCGACAAACAAAAAAACTAACGTACGCGTCGATGCAATTTTAACCAAAAGGCAATATCTGGAGAGGGCAATTGCTAGCCAAGATATCAACCCTCTTCTATGGATCAAGGTATGTATAAAAAACGAATTATAGGTTCTATATAATTAAATATATTGTTTTTATTTCAGGTGAATCAAAGTGACTTTCCGTCAATAAAAAGTCTCTTTTGCAAATATCTTTGCATTCCCCCTACGTCCGTTGAATCGGAAAGAGCATTCAGCAAGGCGGGCCAAATTGTTTCAGAGAGGCGAACCCGTTCGAAGGAGGAAAATATTAATACTCTTTTGTTCCTAAACCAAAACTTTTGGTTAAATTAAACAAATATTTGTTGCTATACCCCAAAAAATTTTTTTTTTTTTTTGTAATTTCGGGCGATAGTATCGACGACTATCGACGACTATCGATGGCACTATCGACACTATCGATGGTACAAAATTAACTATCGTCGAATATCGATGGGGCCCACTATCGATAGTTCTCCACCTCT